>CM040395.1:362500-517643 GCA_022702515.1 Ilyophis sp. 1 JC-2022 | reverse complement strand
AGTGCTCCATCAGGCTGCGAAACCCCTCGTTTTCCACCACACTTAATGGTTGGTCGTCGAGTATGATAAAGTTGAGCAACTTCTCTGTAATCATTTTGGCTTTTACGTTGTCTGCTGGAAGTTTAGCCTGCTTTTGGAATGACTCCAGGAGTGATTCTTGACGTTTCGTTTCATCTTTCTGCCCCCTGGCTAAATATTCGCCATGCTCTTTTGGGTGGTGCTTTTTCAAATGTTTGATTAGATTAGTAGTATTGTACGTTGCGACAGAGCTTCCACCTCTCGGAACGACGGCTTTGCAAACATTACATGTTGCTGTCTTGCTTTGCGGTGTTTTCAAGAGTAAAATAACTCCATACAGCGGACATGTTGTGAAGTTTAGCCTACAGGCTAGCTCACTGCAAACTGTGGAATGGGCTTTCCTGAATGGAGGCGTGTCTCATAACTCCCATTGTGTCTCATGGAGACACGCCTCCGTTCTAGGAAGTCCCATTCCACAGTTTGCAGCCAGCCAGCAGGCTAGCGTGTAGCAGCAAAATTGAGCCGGCAGGAATCACTTGTGGAATCATTCCAGCAGACAACGTGAAAGCGCGCACACAGCAGGCGGATCGGAAATCTCCGCACATGGATCGGAAATTTCCGATCCATGAATTACGTGAGTATCGGCACCCGATACCGATATTGGATCGGATCGGTCCCATCCCTAGATGAGACACTGTAATCCTGGCTAGCTGAAACCCCTAGAACGCTAGAGCCAGTGAGCCACAGTCAGCACTGGCACCATGGGGGCCCATACATGCACTAGAACAGTCACTTAACAGGATTAGCCACCTAGTAGCCCCCAATTGAATATATTCTGATAATTATGCTCTCCTTTGCTCTTTGGCATCCTTTGTAAATGTTTGATTTTGTTTTTGCGTACCTGGACATTTTTCATAGTGACCCGGTTCAGTTAATGAGTGCTAATAAAGAGCATTAAGATGTGCCTCCACTAGAACTAAGGGGCCTAGCCCGAACCATGAAAAACAGCTTCTGATCAAGGGGTGTCTGGATACCTTTGGCCATATAGTCTATATCTGTTTTTTATACTGCAATCCCCCTCATTCACCTGGAACCAGCTCTTTAGTATTACTGGGTGCCTGTAGACCTAAACCAACAGACTATATATCAGTGACCGAGTGTAAAAACAACATTTCAAACTGCTTTACCTGAACTGAGAAACCAAAGTGTCCACAGAAAGCTTTGAAATAGTGTTCAGGAACAGTTCACCATGAAAACTGGAGATGCTGTACCACAACCAAGAGTGAAAAAGATAATCTCATTAAAGGTCTTGCTATGCAAAGAAAGCCACATTCCACAGTCTTAAGTGTGAGTTAATCACTACTGGGTTCAAGAGGTCGCCACCACATTCCACAGTCTTAAGTGTGTGTTAATCACAACTGTGTTCAAGAGGTCACCACCACATTCCACAGTCTTAAGTGTGTGTTAATCACAACTGTGTTCAAGAGGTCACCACCACATTCCACAGTCTTAAGTGTGTGTTAATCACAACTGTGTTCAAGAGGTCACCACCACATTCCACAGTCTTAAGTGTGAGTTACCGTAAATTCCGGACTATAAGCCGCTACTTTTTTCACACACTTTGAACCCTGCGGCCTATACAACGGTGCGGCTAATCTATAGATTTTTACGAGCTAACGGCCTCCAGGGGGGCGCTCTAGCAGGAAGCGCAAGAGCGAGACAGACAGAGATAATGCGCCGAGGAAGACGCTAGTTTGATTGTGTTTTGAACAGCCGTTTTGCGCATCATGCACACACTCTCATCATGGAAAACACACGAAGAAATGCATATGATGCAGCTTTTAAGTTAAAGGCAATCGATCTGGCTGTCGAAGAAGGAAATAGAGCTGCTGCAAAACATTTTTAGGAAACGTGCCTGATTATTACAACGGTATTTGCATTGGGTGAACGCGATCGCGATCGCATAGCAAATACAGTAAAAAATAATAATCGGTCATCAGAAAAACTACCAATAATAGGCCCACAAAAAAATAACAATTACGTAGGCCTACTGATCGACATTAGATTCGCTTTATTGGGCTATTCAACAACGCGATAGGGCTACTTACTTTTTCCACCTCGCTGGTTTAACTTGCAGGGCGAACAGGCTAATCCGTTTTTTTTTTTTCTTCGTTTAAAAGTTATTATTTTTTTAAATCCTGCGTTGTTAACATAGTAACGGATGCTCGAGATAATGCGCCGAGGAAGACGCTAGTTTGATTGTGTTTTGAACAGCCGTTTTGCGCATCATGCACACACCCTCATCATGGAAAACACACGAAGAAATGCATATGATGCAGCTTTTAAGTTAAAGGCAATCGATCTGGCTGTCGAAGAAGGAAATAGAGCTGCTGCAAAACATTTTTAGGAAACGTGCCTGATTATTACAACGGTATTTGCATTGGGTGAACGCGATCGCGATCGCATAGCAAATACAGTAAAAAATAATAATCGGTCATCAGAAAAACTACCAATAATAGGCCCACAAAAAAATAACAATTACGTAGGCCTACTGATCGACATTAGATTCGCTTTATTGGGCTATTCAACAACGCGATAGGGCTACTTACTTTTTCCACCTCGCTGGTTTAACTTGCAGGGCGAACAGGCTAATCCGTTTTGTTTTTTTTCTTCGTTTAAAAGTTATTATTTTTTTAAATCCTGCGTTGTTAACATAGTAACGGATGCTCGTTTTTTTATAAAGCAACATTTAACCAGGAAAACATGACATTTCAGTGCAAATTATGTCAATGTCATTTAAATGTGTACATTAATACAATAATAAGTTTAACCGACTAGTATTTCTGGTGCCGACTAGCGAGGGTAGCAACATTTAATCGTCTAGTCGACTAAACGCGCACATCCCTACTGTGTATCATCTTTCTGTGTACGTAAATATCTCATGTTACAACGTGGACACCTGCGGCTTATAGACAAGTGCGGCCTATATATGTACAAATTTTTTTTTTCTTCTAAATTTCGTTGGTGCGGCTTTTATTCAGGTGCGCTCAATAGTCCGGAATTTACGGTAATCACTACTGGGTTCAAGAGGTCGCCACCACATTCCACAGTCTTAAGTGTGAGTTAATCACTACTGGGTTCAAGAGGTCGCCACCACATTCCACAGTCTTAAGTGTGAGTTAATCACTACTGGGTTCAAGAGGTCACCACCACATTCCACAGTCTTAAGTGTGAGTTAATCACTACTGGGTTCAAGAGGTCACCACCTCAGCTGAAAGGAAATTTGAAAGTTGGTTTAAAAATAATTATTAGCAAAGACAATTGAGAATAAAATAAGTTAGCCTGTTCCTATGCACTTCGGTTAAGCTGTGTGTGTTTTCTTAGACCATTCATAGAACTTTCTGAAGTTCAGTGTAAAACTAAGGTGTTGAAATGCACATAGAAAATAGCCTATTTAGTGGGACATCTACTTAAGCACTCATTTTCTCAAAAGTGATGCAGTCTGTTGTCTGTTGTAGATAGTCTGGCTGGCAGCTATAAAAAGTGATGCAGTCTGTTGTCTGTTGTAGATAGTCTGGCTGATAGCTATAAAAAGGTAATGAATAATTAGCCTTAGCATAGCACTATTTAGAGACTTATGTTACTAATATATGTTTAAAAATATGTTTCTAACAGAGTAAATAGCTTGTCTAAATGATCTGGTGCATGGGGTATCCAAGGTGTCTGTGCTGGGCAAAAACAAATACCTGCACCCACATCGGGCCAATCTAGTGGCTGATTGAAGGGCATGTGCACCACGTAGCAACACTTGCTATGTGGCCCCATTGTAGTTTATTGGACAGGCTGAGTATAAACTTCCCCTGGAAATTAATGAAAGAATCTGGGGGGCATTTTTGTTGGTATTTGTAGAAAAATAATAATTGTGTACAACTGATTGACTCAATGAAATGTCCCAAAAAACATTTAGGGAAATTATTGTAATTGGTTTCAAGCCTTTAAACTGCTAAATATTCTCTACGCTGGGTGTGAATGTGAGAATCTGAAAGCCCCTACACTCTGGATCCCAACTGCCAGATCCCAACTGGCGAATCCCAACTGCCAGATCTAAACGCATCTCACATCCTCCTCTGGGCTGCTGGGGCTGAGATTAGTGGGATTTTATTTATTTCTGCTTTTCTTCTTCCTCTTCTTTGTCTTCATCTTCTAAGCATTTATGACGTCAGAAATACATCAATCAAATTCAAACGTATGTGCGGGAGGGGAGGGGGGTCCTGTCAGGGGCTGGCAAATGGAGCCGTGTCAACAGCAAGGAGGACATTCTCTCTTTCACTGATTATTTTCTTCTTCTCTCTCTCTCTCTCTCTGTTCTTCTGTATCTCTCTATCTGTCTCTCTCTCTCCCTATCTGCCCCTCTCTCTCTCCCTCTTTTTGTGTCTCTCTCTTTCCCTTTCTCTCTCTCAGTGATGGCCTGTGTACAGTTGGCCTCCTCCTGCTCCCAGCTCTGTGAATAGGGGGGAAACACTCAGTCCTGGCCCGGGTAAAGAACCGGCAGCATAATGTACAGCGTGGAGGACCTGCTGATCTCTCATGGATACAAGCTTCCCAGGAACGCCCCCCCTTCCTCCTCCTCTTCCTCATCCTGCGAGGCCGCGCGGCAGGCCAGCTACGGGGAGGCCAACGGGCGCGAGGCCTACACGGCCCCTCCGGCCAAGAGCGGCCCCGTCCCGGGGGGAAGAGGGATCTGCGGCGACGGTAACCACGGTGACACGCGGCAGCAGCGTCCGGGCGCTCTCCTCAGCAGCTCGGACAGTGGGTCAGTAATCTCAGGCTTTTCTCTCACGTTCTGCTTTTCACCCCCGAAAAAAAAATCTTTGTGCTGCTGGAAAACTAGCAGACCGGGTGGGTCTGCAGTGCGCAACGGGGAGGGGTGTGCGCACGTGTGTGTGTGTGTGTGTGTGTGTGTGTGTGTGTGTGTGTGTGAGAGAGTGTGTGTGTGAGTCTGCGGCAGCATCAGTGTTAGTCTGTGGTACAGGGAGTTGTAGGAAGACGTGATTCTGCAATGAGTAGTCAGTTTGCATAACTGCGAGTTGATATTCTTTTTAAATAGACTATTGCCTTTTTACCTAGCTCCACACCGCCCCACCCCCACACTGCCACGCCCCCTGGTAAAGCACAGGGGTGTGGAGTTTAGGCTATGGTGCATTAACTAATCTGCCTCATGGGACTGTGTGTGGTAAACAGAGGATTCATAGCAGACTGCCGTGTTAATGCAACCACACTCAAATACTGAATGCCCCTGTATACCATTCATTAAGCTTCATTTATTACATGCACACATATGTATATATACGCACACACACGCACACATATGTATATATACACGTAAACACACACACGTACACGCACAGTATAGTATGTGTGTGTGTACGTGTAATGTAAATGAAAGCAGTGTGTTCTCATTCCTGAGCTCCAGTATATAACAAGCTGGCTATATATAGCCTGAGTTATGTAACTGAACTGGCATCCTGAATGTCTCAGTATTAATGTATAGGGTGGCAGAGGATCCCCCCTGGGGGGGTGAGGGGTCTGTGAAACTGCCCCACCCATCTCCATTCAGGAGAGTGGAAGTAGCCAATGAAAGCCTTTCTCTAATAAACAGGGCTGATGTCTTTCTAAGGTATTTAGTGCATTTAAGAAGGACCTGCAGCTGAAGTATGATCTATCACAGGAGAGGCAACCCAGATCCTGGAGTGCTGGTGCCGTTTCTGGGTTTTGTTCCATCTTGCTTGATCGCAAGAGTTTGATGGATGATTAAAAGTCTGAGCCTGAATATTCTGAATGGTGAAATGCTGAGTGTCTCCAGCACATGGTCACCTGCATTTATTACGCCTGATTAATTCAAATGAATATAGTTATGCAGTTAGTTTTGTATGGAGCAAAAACCAGGACCGTCTCCAAGACTGGAGTTGCCTACCCGTGATCTATCATGTTCTCTCTGATTCTCCTTTGCTGTGGTTTTGTAAAACCTCTGGCCCATCTACATTTGCTCCAGGGATTAATTTGTATTTTAGAAATATGTAGTGAACGCAAGTCAACATACACCAAAATCACAGAAAAAAATAAAGCTTTGTTTTCTTGAGCTTGCCTCTGTAAGAATAATGTTATTTAAAAAAGTGTCAATGTAGTTAAACTCTGCATCTGATGTTGATACAGTGAACATAAAGACTAATTTTACAGAGAAGGATCAAACACACTCCTGGAGAGGTGTGTGTGTGTGTGTGTGTGTGTGTGTGTGTGTGTGTGTGTGTGTGTGTGTGTATAAGAGCGTGCTGACATCTACATGCTCTAAGCGTGTGTGTGTGTGTGTGTGTGTGTGTGTAAGAATGTGCTGATGTCTATGTGCTCTAAGCATGTGTGTAAGAATGTGCTGATGTCTATGTGCTCTAAGCATGTGTGTGTGTGTGCGCGCGTGTGTGTGCGTGTGTGTGTGCGCGTGCGCATGTGTGCACGCGTGTGTGTGTGTATAAGTGTGTGCTCGCGTGTGTGTGTATAAGTGTGTGCTGATGTCTATTTGCTCTAAGAGCATATCTCTTGTGGACTAGAAGTCCAACAGGGGGCGCTGTGCTGTAGAAAGCCCCATCCTTCAGATGAGGTGTGAAACCAGGGCGGTGTTTCACAAAGCAGGATTACTGAGTTAGCTGGATAACTGCACTGAGTAAAATCTGGAACAGCTCTTCTTACTTCAGTCCATGTTCCAGATTTGGGATGGTTCCGGGTTTTACTCAGTGTAGTTATTCAGCTAACTCAGTAATCCTGCTTTGTGGAACAGGCTCCAGTTATCCAGCTAACTCAGTAATCCTGCTTTGTGGAACAGGCTCCAGGTTCCTGACTGGCTGTAGATGTTAATGTTCCCAGGGTACTTTTGTAAAGATGAGCGGCATTAACATTGACAGTCAAACAGGGAGCTACAGTTCATGAGATTGGTTTCCTATAAAACAGTCAGCTCTAACGGCACTAAGCTAGTGTTGTGTTAAAGGTCAGAGGTCGAGTTGGCTTGATCTCCACCTCCATTTGGAGTTCCCCAATGACAGGAGAAAGCCCCTCCCCAGGGGGACTTACCTCACATTTAAGTGTCAGTCTGGGTTGGCTCATAGTATTGTGAGGCTAGAAAATCCTGTGCATATTTTGCAAGCTCTTATCATCTCTAAGTGTTCAGCCCAGTAGCAAATATTATCTTGAGTATATTAATGCTTAAAAAAACATGAAATACCATAACTCTCCCTCTCTTAATGTTAGGCTTGTCCACTGAGTGCCTGATTATAAAGTGTTGACGTGTTACAGTATATTAGCCATCCCGTTAAATCTGTACAATCCAACAGTCAAGCTTTCTTTACTCTGACTCCTGATATCTACCATGTACTGACAGTATGTTCACGTGTCACAACACGTGTGGAAAAGCATGTCAGCTCCGCACCGCAAGGCTGCATGTGTGATATTAGATTTTTAATGTGAATGTAGAAAATCAGCTGTTACCGTGGTAATATTTAAAGATGTGTTTTAAACTGACACCTCCCGTCAGCACCCGCTATATTCCCAGTTTGTGGAAAGTCTCTTCCAGCTAAGATCAGGAAACAATGTGGATTTTTCAATTGCTAATAAATCAACTAAAAGCCTTCACTTTTAGCTATGGGAACTATTGTGCATAACTTTCCAAAACTGTGCATTTTTAAGACCTGCCTTTTACTTTAAATTAGTCAAAGGAAACTTCAACATTTGTTTTTTTCAGACGAATACGAGTAGAATTCAGCATGATTGTATTGTAATGTTTAGACTAGTTATGGGGTCTGTGAGGCCTAACAGTGCTGTCTTTTTTGAATTCAGTAATATAGTGTAATTAATGCCCCAAAAAATCTGTTGTTTACTGACATTGCTGGCTGTTATTGAGCCAAGCTCTTTGGCTGATAAATAAAAGCCTATGTTTTTATGTCAACCTCACGTTATAACACCTTATTACAAGAGGGTTCATGCTAGTCCTATGGTGACACACTGCACACTGGGCACTGTGCCTTAACATCCAGTAGTTCAATATGCTGCTTAATGGAGAGTTCACTTTGTACAGTAAAACTTTACCCCACTGGAAATGAGAGGGAATTTCAGGAGGACACACACCCGCAGGCAATTAGGTTGTTTGTTTCCTGGGATGTTTAAAATGAGAAAGACAGTAAATCCATATAAATTTGAGGGGAGTGGAATTCATAACAGAGAATGAATGCTCCATACTGATGATACACAGGCAATATTTTCAGGCAATATTGACAGACAATGATTGCTGACAATTATCCTATTGATAAATGAATATCTGAACAAGTTTGATCAAGGCAAGCAATATTTTGCTACCATCCAATCACAGATGAGTTTGAGTCTTCCAAAAATAAATTTCAACAATGGCTGCCAAGTGGTGCAAGGAAACCGAAGGGATGCTGATCTTTTATAACTTTATTTATTACTGAGGTAAGTTATATTGATGTATTAGTCTAATGTTGAAATAAAGACCAACTCTTCATAAAAGTTGTAGTATTCTTGACTTTTGATTGTAAGTAATTGGTGTTACTCAGTCACCGCCGTACTGATGAACCGAATGACTTTTAGCTAGCTAGCTTTATTCAGCAGGCCTAACCGCCTGCTTACTGGTGAAATACATCCATGAATGCTTCCGTCACATTTAGAGATACGGTCGATTGAAATACATTGGCAGAAAGCTGTGGCTCTTGCCGTTCCGGGCACATATATACCTTTGCGGTGAGATGACGGTAGGTCCGAAACAGAGGTTAAAAACAGGATCCGCAAACAATTAGTTATTTTTCAGTTTTTGCCCCATTGACCATTGCTACAGTAGCCCATACCCATTGCCAATTGCTGGCAATATTGCCTGAAAATATTGCCTGTGTACCATCAGCTTTAGAGAATGAAGGCTCCATACTCCATACTCCAGACTCAGAAAATTAAGGCTCCATACTCCAGACTCAGAAAATGAAGGCTCCATACTCCAGACTCAGATAATTAATTCTCTATACTCCAGGCTCAAAAAATTAATGCTCTATACTCTAGGGTCAGAGAATGAAGGCTCAATTCTCCATACTCAGAAAATGAATGATCCATACTCCAGACTCAGAGAATGAATGCTCTATACTCTAGGCTCAGAGAATTAAGGCTCCATACTCCAGACTAGGAGATGAAGTTCATATTGCTGAATTCTCACAAATTAAGCTCAGAGTAGGTTTATATGCAGATCTTATGAACAGTATATAGTATGTCTATTTTATTTTTGTTTTTATTTTTTTTGAGTTTCAGCTGGTCAAAGCTTTTCAGCAATGCTTTATTAAGGTTTTCTTGTGTTTGCAGGTTTTACAATGGAACCAGAGAGCTGTACTCAAACCAGCAGGGGGAGGAAGACAGGGAAGAGAGAGACATGTTCTATTGGCGGAGGAGGGGCCAGGACTTCAGCCTCTTGCTGGACTATGCCGACGGCAGAGAGCTTAGGGCTGCAGCAGGGGGGTTGGGTAGGGCTGAGGGGGCATGGAGAGCACAGGTAGCCCCACCCCAGGAGGAGCGACGGGCCGACAGGCAGCGCTGGGACGAGAGCGCATGGCTGCGGGTCCGGGATGCGGCACAGGGACAATGGCGGGCGGTGGGCGCAGCAACAGGAGACAGGAAGTGCCAGAGCCTGGGTACGGAGGAGTGGCGGCCAGCACTGGGGCTGGGGAGGCACCTGTCTGATGGCGAGGGAAAGCTGTGGGCTCAGGAGCAGGCCTACCGAGCACCTGCAGAGGGCGTTGTCCACCCCAAAACCAAAGGGAAGTCCCAGTCCCTTCCCAGGGTGCTGTCCCCAGAGAGCCTCCAGCAGGCCAACACACCCTTGTTTCTCCCCGAAGGGTACCCTGGCCACCGGTTCAATGGCTCCACCTCCCATGTACCTCATGCTAAACACCGCTACCCCCCTTACCACCACCACTACCACTACAACAGCAACATCGCAGGCAGCAGGGAACCTTGGACAGAGAGCAGCAGCAGGATAAGTCATCACATCGCACTTTTACCAAAGCCCAGGTTCAGCAGGCCCCTCAAGCCTCCCTCCTATGAGGCTCACCAGCAGACAAGGGGCAGCGCAGAGACGCTTGCCGGAGATCAGGTACCCGATTCAAAAGATGGGGATGCGGCCGTTTCCTCTGAGGAGGGGGGGGCAATGGGGAGGGACTACTTTGCACACGATACCACCGCAGGTTCTGGGGCGGAGCCTCCAGGTTACATACCTCCTCCATCCTACAAAAGACCCTTCTTCTACAGAGGAGGACAGAGGAGCAATGGTGAAGCATTAAACTACCAGTTCCAGGGTGAAGAGGTCAAGGAGCAAGTGCCTGGGAGCACAGAATTAGGGAGGTGGTATTCCAGGCAGGTGGGAAACTCCTGGGTAGAACATCAGAGGGACAGGAGCACCCCCTGCAGGGACGCAGCATTCCCTGGACACTCGGAAGAGGAGGCTGAAGAGGAACATTTGGAATCCGTTCAGTACCTGCCTTTTGATGATCCACGTGTGAGGCATATCTCAGGAGGATCCTGCGGAAACTCTCTGGTTGATTCAGACAAAATCGGGAGCATTGACAAAGAGATTCCCAGCGCTAATGTTTTAGGACAATCTACACAAGACAGTGCCTTTCTCCCTCCGCAGGAGCTACTATTACTCAATACGGACACTAGTAAAATGTCTCTCAGCGAGCAGGATGGTGGCAATAGCAATTTGCACAAAGGAAGTGATAATTCCACAGTTTCTGACATTAAAAGCAGCGAGTGCCCCACGGCTGTTCTGGTTAAGCCGATCTGGCAGAACCGAAACCCAGACCGGGGCTCTTTTCTCGAAACCGTAACTCAAGTGAAAAAAATAGAGCCAGGGGGAGCAGAGACAGAGAAAAGCAAAAATGCAAAGAGAAAACTCACAGAGACTATATTCTGCCTGGTCTCCATACCCATCCACTCACAGTCCATTGGGGACGACTCCGAACACACTGACTCTGAGAAGCCAGCAGATCTGGTGCAAGGCTCGAGTGAGAATGAATCAGACCACTTGCAAAACCAAAGTCTCCTAAGCACATCGTCCACAGACCTAGAGCTGCAAGCACTCACTGGGAGCATGAGGAGCAACAGAGGCTCAAAAAAAGACCCCATTCTAGGGAAAGAGGTCCAGTCCCTCCACCCCGGCCATGATCTCTGTTCTGGGTCTTGGCCCGGTGATCAGTACAGGGACCAGGAGACTCAGACCTGCTCTCCTGAGGGCCCCAGGGCACCACCACAAGGACCCACAGACCAGCAAGCACAAGACCAGCCTCGCTCGGCCTCAGATACCACCACCGACAGCGGGGTGGGCACCGACTGCAGCAACCGGTACGGGTACCCAATGAAGGGCCAGAAGAACCTGAACCAATCCAGCAACAGCGCCTTCTCTAGAACCTCTAACTTCACCTCCGGCTCGCTTCACAAGAGTACAGCTCAGTCACCGCCGCCGCCCCCACAACCGCAACCCTCAGGAAACCAGGAGGAGCCGGACTACCTTCCAGCCCAGAAAGGCCAGAACCAGAGCCGGGCCAAGCCGCTGTCAGTCGGTCTTGGTCCAGAAGCCTTTGGCCAGTTCCTGCTGAAACCTATCAGTCGACGCCCATGGGATGCTATCGAGGAGCTAGAGTCCTTCAACAAGGAGCTTCAACAGCAGATCGTTAAAGGTTCCAGTGTGGACCAGTGTATTGAGGACCTGGATGAGGCCTACAAGGACATTCTGGAGCTGGAAACAGTCAGCAATAACATAATCGAAAAGGTGCAGATCCCTGACCACAAAAAGGCTGACCCCGATGGTCCAGACCTAATCCCACTGGTTGAGCCCTTGGGCAGGATAGGCAAGGCCAGACTCACGCTGGAAAGCTGGACGGCAGCAGCAGACCCAGCCTACAGGGAGGTGAAGAGCGCCTTCTCCAGGCCTGCGGGGAAGACCGTTAGCTTCAGCTTCAGCAAGCAGCTAAGAGAAGAGGCACCAGCTTCTTCGGAGATTGGTTTCAGAGAGTACACCACCATCCTATCTCAAATCACAGACACACCAGCAGGATGCCACTGTAGGAATGCAAACCTGGATGCATTTGCCCCAAAAGAGTCTCAGCACAGGGATGAGGCAGATCAGCCTGAGCGCACCCCTGTGGAGGTGCCATGGGCCGCCAGGCAGCCCATGCATGATGCTTCTACGCTGACCAGCCCCCCTGACTATGAGGCTGTGTGCCATGCTTTGCAGCTAACACGGGAAACGACAGTGGGCGTCAGCAGGGGTGTTACAGCTAAGCTCGGAAGCACCAGCGCTGCAACTCTTCCCCACACATCCTCATTCAAGGTGGTCACATTCGCCACAGGCTCCCTGCAAGATCGCCCTTCTTTTCAGGCGGAGGCCTTGAGACACACAAAGAAGGACAAGAACTCGCTGCCCAGGTTCAGAGGTGAGAGAAGCCTGAACGTGCTCATGATCAAAAGCCAAAGGGACAGGTTCCGTGGTCGAGGGGCATCCCGGTGCATGGTGGGAAAGGATGCCGAAGGGGCAGTGGTAGCCTCCTCCTCCTCCGAGGATGACAATTACAACAATGATGCCGACAAACGTTTCGATTCGCGGAGGCAGTTGACGATCACAGAGAAGCAACTGGAAACCCTCCTGACTAATGAGAAGTCCAACAGCAGCACGCCAGCAGAGGACCTGAGCAACCTCTATGAGGTGAAGTGTGCTAAGGGCATCCCAGAGAATGAGTCAATAGAGGAGAGGGCAGCCAGGATTTTAGGAATAGACGTGCCAGCAGAGTCTTTAGGTGTGGTGGAGCAGAAGGGAGGGGAGCAAGTATCGGAGTCCGAGAAAGGAGACACGGCAGAATTCAAGCGCATCCCGCTGATCGGAACATTGAAATTTGGCAGTATCGAAAGGATACCACACGTGTTGTGGCGGCGCCGCAAGGAACTGGACGTTGATTATGTGGCGTTGGAATGGCCGGACAAAGAGATGGGTGGGGCAACAGAACATGGTGGAGGGGATGGCTTGGGCAGGAATGGAGTGGAGAACCACCTGGGGCCGGCCCCAGGGTTTCCGGAGTTCCCTGCCGAGAGACTGAAGTTGTCGGTGGCCCTGGACAGGAGGGGAGGGCGAGGTCGCGGGCGGGGCCCCTCTCGTGTCATTGAGGCCCTGCAGGACAGGCTGGCCACACCCTCGTGCAGGGCGGTGGCAGAGCGGCTCGCTCGCATGAGGGAGGTGGACTCTGTGTCCCGGATGAGGCGCCTCAGTGCCCGGAGCTCGGATTCGGGCGAGGAGCCAGAGGATGGGAGTGCTCCCCTCTCAGAGGACCGTCTCCTCCCTCTCTCCCTTCCCCTCTCTCACTCCCTCCCTGCAAACGAGGAGTCTCGCAACACCACCGTCGCTAAGAGGGAGATCACCCTGCCCCTGGGATTCTGCGCCCCCTCCAACAGGCCGCAGGACGAAGGGACGCTGTCGCTCCCAGGTTAGAAACTCTGTGCTCATCCCTTCAACTTGTCTGCACCCCCATGAGGGTGGTTCTAGTTCAATAAGAATCACAAAGACAAAAATACAGAGGAACATTCAAAATATTAACCTCAGATTTTAAAATAGAGGGGTAATGTGGTTATTTAGATTTTTTAACAATTTCTCAATTTTGAGTAAATAATTTTGTATTAGACATATAGGGGTTGATTTACTAAAGGTTTGCGTGTACAAAAGCTTGTGTAAAACTGTTACCACCCGCAAAAAATCGTCAAAGGTGATCAACTAACAAGGTGTAAAAATGTTTGCGTGTGCTAAAATATATGTTGATTTCTAATTTTTGCAAGTTAGCCTGAATGAATATGCAAAATATGCAATATGCAAAATTGGGCGTCCCTACGTTATTTTGTGAAATAGTGGGAGGATGTCATGCAAATAGATTTATTTAGCATGTGCAAAGTTTACTAAGCCCTAAAAGAATTTTGAGAAAGTTTGGGACAGTATTTGCAGGTGCATTTTAGCACAAATGTAAAGCAGGTATTAAAAGACATGGAATGGATAAGATGACGGCTGTTATTGGAGCAAGACACATACAGATGTGTTTGGAATATCCAGAAGTGAATGTTCTGAATAATTGCGTAACAATGGGGGCTAATTAACTGGGCCATTCTTACTAACCCTCAAAATACACAAGAAGAGAATTTGTGGATACATACAGTACATCACGAACAGTAAGAATACATTTTTTAATCATGAAGCAAATCGTACATAATACAAGAGTAATAGTATTTGAATCAAACAAGCAATACAATCTATATTACAACAAACAGTGAATAACAAAGCAAATAAAAACTTTATCAAAATAGAACCCATGATCACATGATTTTATGTGACAGTAATGGCGTGAGTAGGCTTAGTGCTAGTAAGCATGGTTACGATTATTTAAATCCTGACAAATATCTTTAACTCCCGACAGAAACAGAGACATCCAGTGAAACAGTTGGTCGTAAACCGCCAGCTTGTTCAGTATAAAGGTACTACACTAAAAAGAAAATACAGTAAAAAAACGGCAACATTTCTGCCAGTCTTTTCACTGTTTTCACTGTAACCATTCCGAATGCACAAAATCTCATTTAAATATGGCTGTTTGCGGCTGGAGTCATTTGTATAATGACTCTTAGTTGATCACCTGCAAAGTGTGAAAGGATAACGAGTGCAAATACTTTGGCTGCGCCCGCAAAATAACACCCCCTATTTGGGATCTTGGTAAATCAACCCCTGAGGGCCTAATTCACTAATACCTTTAGCATGTGCAAAACATTTTCTCACCCACAAAACCAATAACATGACCAATGATTGGCCATGGTATTTGTTTTGCACCAGTCATTGGTTGAGTTGTTAGTTTTGTGTGTGCTAAAAGGTTGTGCATGTGCTAAATGAGTTCAGCCTGTCTATGTGGCAAAAGGTTTGAGGAATATAAAAATAACAAGCATTAAAATAAGAAGTAAAATTAAAAGATATGTGCTGTTACATCAACAGATAATAAGACATGAAAAGGTAGTGTTCATTAGTGTAAATGTAATGTTTACTGTAAATGTACACACAAAATAACCAGAATGTTAATATTTTTGGTGAATTCTAATTTTTTTAATTAAAATTTTGCACAATATTTGCTGTTTTTCACACCTTATTTAAACTGATAAAGGCAAAGGCATCTGACATCAAACTACTGAATGAACAGCTAGAAATCTAGAAATCAGTGGGTTTGGCCCAAATCTGAGCAAAGGGCACTGCACCCAATGCACATACATTCCTCTGATGTACGCACTTGCCCATGAGTCTTATCGTATTTTCCACACTACAGGCCCCATGATCCCACAGGGTAGTCTGTGCTGATTGGACAGGTGTGTGCATCTCTCTCTGGTAGTCTGTTCCTGTTTTCCCTGAAGCATTATAGGGAACAATTAATGCAACATAACCCAAGTAACTCTGGCTTACTTCGAGCCAAACTACCCTTCCCAGCAGGCCCTCAGTCACAGCTGGCCAATCATGTGTCAGACCTGGGTCCACATGACCTGGGCACACATTCTCTAAGCATGTCAGAGAAGGAGTGCTGACTCTGGATGAGTTTTTACCTTTTTCCTGATAATGGATAAGGTTTGGCTGTATGCAGGGTAAACTGATCCTACTGATCCCTGTATGCAGGGTAAACTGATCCTACTGATCCCTGTATGCAGGGTAAACTGATCCTACTGATCCCTGTATGCAGAGTAAACTGATCCTACTGATCCCTGTATGCAAGGTAAACTGATCCTACTGATCCCTGTATGCAGGGTAAACTGATCCTACTGATCCCTGTATGCAGGGTAAACTGATCCTACTGATCCCTGTATGCAGGGTAAACTGATCCTACTGATCCCTGTATGCAGAGTAAACTGATCCTACTGATCCCTGTATGCAGGGTAAACTGACCCTACTGATCCCTGTATGCAGGGTAAACTGATCCTACTGATCCCTGTATGCAGAGTAAACTGATCCTACTGATCCCTGTATGCAGGGTAAACTGATCCTACTGATCCCTGTATGCAGGGTAAACTGATCCTACTGAGCCCTGTATGCAGAGTAAACTGATCCTACTGATCCCTGTATGCAGAGTAAACTGATCCTACTGATCCCTGTATGCAGGGTAAACTGACCCTACTGATCCCTGTATGCAGGGTAAACTGATCCTACTGAGCCCTGTATGCAGGGTAGCACTCCTACTCTTGAGAGATTTCATAGGTTGACCAGATGGCCTATTTCTTTCGAGACAAAATATCCTTCCAGGTGGGATTTCTAAATTCTTAAGTAGTAATTCCACCCCTGTCCTCTCTTTTGAAATCCAATATATGGATATATCACCTTAAATTTCTTTAAAAGTTCCCCTGCAGTGTCTAAGGCCATAGTGAGTGCCTTTTGCCTAAAGAGCCACTCAGGAGCAAGAGTGATATAGAAGGAGTAGGGGATGTCTCAGAGAATATATCCCTTTGCTTTTTCTGCTCATGGATTCTTGGGTAGGCATTAAAAGGCCTGATCTGGGAGTGTTTATCTTTGTGCTGATTACTCATGGCCACCACTAGAGGGAGCACTTGGCCATTGGAGTGTGAAAATGTTGAAAATTTCTTTTAAGAAATATAATTTTTTTGGTTTCCTTTAGGGCACTTTCAGAAGCAAATTTAAATTAATTAATATTAATATATTAAGAGTTCAGCTTCAAAATTTGATTAACTTTTTTTTTTAAGGGTTAAAAAAAACATTAAAAAAACATTAACAACATTAACCTTATTTAACAGATCAGAAACAACATTAACCTTATTTAACAGATCAAAAACAACATTAACTGTATTTAATGGGTCAAAAACAACATTAACGTTATTTAACAGATCAAGGCGCAACTAATTCTGTACTGAGATATTTGAATATAAAGTTGAAAATTCGGTAGAGGTATACGTCATTTTGACGTAAAGCTCTACCACTTCCTCGTTTTTGAAAGACTACAGTTTGTCACGTGGGCGTGTAAATGACATAGGCACGTAGGCGGAGCCAGCGAGGGAAGAAATGTTCCATGACCGTCTGTCACTGTTCTGAGTACCGTGGTAGAGATGCATCATAGATCAAGCTAGCTATTATTGCTACTTTATTATAATCTCAGAAAATTACATTGATAAGCTACGTTATTTTCTAAAGATGCTTTGGGAAAGTAAACCAAACGGGACTCGAGTGCTGTCGGTTACAGAGTGGACAAATTGATAGCCTACAACTCCGTTTCCAGTCTCATTCCCTGACATTTTCTGCCTTTATGAATCACCTGGTAAGGAACCATGCCAACTACATTATGTTTTACATAAGGTGCAAATCCACATTTTTTATTCCGTTTTCCATGCAGTAGCTAGACACACATCAGCTTTTTAGCATTTATAAAATTGCTATGTTTTAAATATAGCCATTTCTAGATTTAAAACAGCAATTTTCTAAATGCTAAAAAGCTGATGTGTGTCTAGCTACTGCATGGCAAACAGAAGGCTATCATTTGTCCACTCTGTAACCGACAGCACTCGAGTCCTGTTTGGTTTAATTTCTCAGTACAGTATTAGTTGCGCCTTGATCTGTTAAATAAGGTTAATGTTGTTTTTGACCCGTTAAATGTTTTTGACCATTTCCATTTCAGTAGGAATTGCGGTAGTTACCACATGTAGGCTAGCTACACCACTCGTTTACCTCGGTTAAACATTAGAGGATAGGGATAAGAAATTAATAAGTGTTCGAATTTGTTGTGTTTGAACTAGTATGTGCAAGACGAGCAGTAAAATTCCCAGTCCCTCCGCTCCGGTCGTAACGTTATTCAGTGTGACTGGCATTGTCTGACACCGCCCATAAACTATAAGCGCTCTTGCCAAAAGTCTTGGCTATTGTAGTTCAGAGTAAACCAAGTACCTGGTACATGCGCAGTAGTTTGGGGCTATATCTCTGCTCTCACTACAGGTAGAAAGTTGGTTGAGAACTCATTTTAATCAGGAGGAGAGCTACTTTTCTACAAATCAAACATAAGTTTTGGGTGGAATTACCCTTTAAGTAGCATAATTTCAGAATCCCCCCATGTGGGTCCATGTGGATTTTTCTCCTTAACTCACTTCACGGCTGTTTTTTTTTCTTTGCTGTTTTTCAGATCACTACGACCCCAGCCGAGTGGAGAAGGTGTAGACCCCCGCCCAGTGGAGAGGGTGTAGACTCCCGCCCAGTGGAGAGGGTGTAGACCCCCGCCCAGTGGAGAGGGTGTAGACCCCCGCCCAGTGGAGAGGGTGTAGACCCCAGCCCAGTGGAGAGGGTGTAGACCCCCGCCCAGTGGAGAGGGTGTAGACCCCAGCCCAGTGGAGAGGGTGTAGACCCCAGCCCAGCGGAGAGGGTGTAGACCCCCGCCCAGTGGAGAGGGTGTAGACCCCAGCCCAGTGGAGAGGGTGTAGACCCCAGCCCAGTGGAGAGGGTGTAGGCCCCAGCCCAGTGGACATGGTGTAGACCCCACCCCCTTGGAAAGGGTGTAGACCCCAGCCCAGTGGAGAGGGTGTAGACGCTAGCCCAGTGGAGAGGGTGTAGACGCTAGCCCAGTGGAGAGGGTGTAGACGCTAGCCCAGTGGAGAGGGTGTAGACGCTAGCCCAGTGGAGATGGTGTAGACTCCAGCCCAGTGGAGAGGGTGTAGACTCCAGCCCAGCGGAGAGGGTGTAGACTCCAGCCCAGCGGAGAGGGTGTAGACCCCAGCCCAGCGGAGAGGGTGTAGACCCCAGCGGAGAGGGTGTAGATCCCAGCCCAGCGGAGAGGGTGTAGACCCCAGCCCAGCGGAGAGGGTGTAGACCCCAGCCCAGCGGAGAGGGTGTAGACCCCAGCCCAGCGGAGAGGGTGTAGACCCCAGCCCAGTGGAGAGGGTGTAGACCCCAGCCCAGTGGAGAGGGTGTAGATTGATTGTAACCTCTGCCTAAGACTCAGCTCCAACACTGTGACCCTGGCCTCCCGCTGCAAAGCCTTCATCTCACCCCCCCACCCCTCCCCCCACAGCAATGGCCTTCCTCTTGGACATTAGCATTGTTTACACGGTGATCTGGTGTTGTGCAGAAAGAGCTGTCCTACTGCCAAAGGGAAGTGGCCCCCAGGGGTCAGCTAACCTCCATCCTGGCCCCCCCCCACCCCACCCCCCGCCCCTTTATCTGGGGGAGGTACCTAACGCATATCGGCATGTCTTCTCCTTTCTCCCCAGCTGCTTTCTCATTGGTCGATGTTATGCAATTATGTCATATGCATTTATCCTTTTTCCGCACATGGAGTGGAAAGGACGGACTCAATACCTGCAGCTAACAGAAGAGCTGGCAAAGAAAATGAATGTAACGCTCTGCCATTTTATCCAAAACCAATACACACAAGAGAAAGAAATAAAATAAGATAAATAATACAATAATACATTGTTCCATTGCAATCAAGTGTTAACGACACCTTAATGTACATAGCGCTATTAGATGGATGTGAGATGTTTGCCTGAACATTTGGCTCAAAAACAGTTTAATTTGATTTATTTTATCTTTTCATCGCTAAGAGCCATTGAACATCAAGTGACAGGAGATGATTGTGTTTAGTATTGCTAATGGTGGTGAAGCTACAGGAGATGATTGTGTTTAGTATTGCTAATGGTGGTGGAGCTACAGGAGATGATTGTGTTTAGTATTGCTAATGGTGGTGGAGCTACAGGAGATGATTGTGTTTAGTATTGCTAATGGTGGTGGAGCTACAGGAGATGATTGTGTTTAGTATTGCTAATGGTGGTGAAGCTACAGGAGATGATTGTGTTTAGTATTGCTAATGGTGGTGGAGCTACAGGAGATGATTGTGTTTAGTATTGCTAATGGTGGTGAAGCTACAGGAGATGATTGTGTTTAGTATTGCTAATGGTGGTGAAGCTACAGGAGATGATTGTGTTTAGTATGGCTAATGGTGGTGAAGCTCAGTTCTCCTCTTTGTGGAGAATTACCTTTTTCGTTCTGACAGTGTCCACTGTGTCGACTGGAGCTGCTTTAATATTGTGGTTCCTTCACCATAAAGGCTTGTGTATGCAGTAGGCAAAGAACCTCCCAGGTAATTTAATGAGGCAATAAAAGGGTGGTGTTGGTAATGCACTGGTTGGTAAGGGTGGTGTTACTAATGCACTGGTTGGTGTAAGGGTGGTGTTGGCTATGCACAGGTTGTAAGGGTGGTGTTGGTAATGCACAGGTTAGTAAGGGTGGTGTTGGCTATGCACAGGCTGGTAAGGGTGGTGTTGACTATACACAGGCTGGTAAGGGTGGTGTTGGTAATGCACTGGTTGGTAAGGGTGGTGTTGTTAATGCACTGGTTGGTAAGGGTGGTGTTGTTAATGCACTGGTTGGTATGGATGGTGTTGGTAATGCAGTATGGTAAGGGTGGTGTTGCCTATGCACAGGCTGGTAAGGGTGGTGTTGGTAATGCACTGGTTGGTAAGGGTGGTGTTGGTAATGCACTGGTTAGTAAGGGTGGTGTTGGTAATGCACTGGTTGGTAAGGGTGGTTTTGGCTATGCACAGGCTGGTAAGGGTGGTGTTGGTAATGCACTGGTTGGTAAGGGTGGTGTTGGTAATGCACTGGTTGGTAAGGGTGGTGTTGGCTATGCACAGGCTGGTAAGGGTGGTGTTGGCTATGCACAGGCTGGTAAGGGTGGTGTTGGCTATGCACAGGCTGGTAAGGGTGGTGTTGGTAATGCACAGGTTGGTAAGGGTGGTGTTGGTAATGCACTGGTTGGTAAGGGTGGTGTTGGCTATGCACAGGCTGGTAAGGGTGGTGTTGGTAATGCACAGGTTGGTAAGGGTGGTGTTGGTAATGCACTGGTTGGTAAGGGTGGTGTTGGTAATGCACTGGTTGGTAAGGGTGGTGTTGGTAATGCACTGCTTGGTAAGGGTATTAGAGCAATATTGCAGTGCCCAGTCTCTCTTTCTGGAGCAGGAGTCAAACTGCAAGAGTGTATTGCACTCAGAGGGCACCTAATGCTGTTGTTTGTGGTTCACTTTACAATTATATTTATATATATGTACACTGCTCAAATAAATGAAGGGAACACTTAATCATCACAGTTTAACACCAAGTCAATTAAACCAAACCGGTCATGCTGGATGATGTTGGAGGCAGCATAACATTCGCCACGGCGTCTCCAGACTCTCACGTCTGTCACATGTGCTCAGTGTGAACCTGCTCTCATCTGTGAAGAGAACGGGGTGCCAATGGCGAACCTGCCAATTCTGGTGTTCTCTGGCAAATGCCAATCGAGCTGCACAGTGCTGGGCTGTGAGCACAGGTCCCACTACAGGATGTCGGGCCCTCATGCCACCCTCATGGAGTCTGTTTCTGACAGTTTGGTCAGAAACATGCACACGAGTAGCCCGCTGGAGGTCATTTTGTAGGGCTCTGGCAGTGCTCCTCCTGTTCCTCCTCGCACAAAGGAGCAGATACCGGTCCTGCCGCTGGGTTGTTGCCCTTCTACGGCCCTGTCCAGCTCTCCTCGTGTAATGGCCCATCTCTTGGAATCTCTTCCACACTCTTGAGACAGTGCTGGGAGACACAGCAAACCTTCTTGCGATGGTACGTATGGATGTGCCATCCTGGAGGAGCTGGACTACCTGTGCAACCTGAATTGGCTGCAGGTACCGCCTCATGCTACCAGTAGTGACAAGGGCACTAGCAAAATGCAAAACTAGAGCAAAATGCAAAACTAGAGAAAAATCAGTCAGGAAGGATAAGGAGAGAGAAATGGTCTGTGGCCACCACCTGCAAAACCATTTACTTTTTTGGGGTTGTCTTGCTGTTGCCTCTCCTGTCCACCTGTTGTCACTTTCATTTGCACCAAAGCAGGTGAAATTGATTCACAATTGTTTACGCT
This sequence comes from Ilyophis sp. 1 JC-2022, assembly GCA_022702515.1. Taxonomy (NCBI): domain Eukaryota; kingdom Metazoa; phylum Chordata; class Actinopteri; order Anguilliformes; family Synaphobranchidae; genus Ilyophis; species Ilyophis sp. 1 JC-2022. The sequence goes on along the minus strand of CM040395.1, from coordinate 495,594 downwards.
TTCTAACTGGACAGATCAATATCCCAGAAGTTTAATTGACTTGGTGTTATACTGTGTTGATTAAGTGTTCCCTTCATTTTTTTGAGCAGTGTATATAAACCTGTTTTTATATCTAGTTAGTATATTTTATCATGTTGTTTTTTTTAAAAAACTTTTTCGTGAGTTTTCATCTCTCTATGTGCTGTGAGAGTTTCGTAACTCACCAACTAATATAAAGTTGGTTCAAATCCCCAAATGATAAAACCATTATGCTCATTGGTAAGTAGAATTTTTTGCTGTTCCTGGGAATTCCATTGTTTGCAGATGTGAGGTTTATGCCTGACCCAATCTGTATATCAAAGAGGGTATTCAGATCAATTTAATGTTTTCTGGGCAAAAAACAAAATCACCAAGTAAGCTCTAGGAAGTTTGGTAAGAATTTTCAGATTGGTTTACCAACGCACAGGCAGTATTGGAACAGGCCCGCTATAGTGGATTTGCTAACGCTTGACACGGCCAACCAGCCACATTCCCTGAGTTCCCGTTAGCGTGAGAGGTGAACATCTTCAGAAGGAGTCGTTGCTTTTACCCGTTAGTGAGAAGTGAACATGTTTTGAGCGTGAGTCTATGGATGCTGATATTGGACAGGTGCGTGAGGTGAACATGTTTTGAGCATGAGCTATGGATGCAGATATTGGACAGGTGCGTGAGAGGTGAACATGTTTTGAGCTTGAGTCTATGGATGCAGATATTGGACAGGTGCGTGAGAGGTGAACAGGTTTTGAGCATGAGCTATGGATACAGATATTGGACAGGTGCGTGAGAGGTGAACAGGTTTTGAGCATGAGCTATGGATACAGATATTGGACAGGTGCGTGAGAGGTGAACAGGTTTTGAGCGTGAGTCTATGGATGCAGATATTGGACAGGTGCGTGAGAGATGAACAGGTTTTGAGCGTGAGCTATGGATACAGATATTGGACAGGTGCGTGAGAGGTGAACAGGTTTTGAGCGTGAGTCTATGGATTCAGATATTGGACAGGTGCGTGAGAGGTGAACAGGTTTTGAGCGTGAGTCTATGGATACAGATATTGGACAGGTGCGTGAGAGGTGAACAGGTTTTGAGCGTGAGTATGGATGCAGATATTGGACAGGTGCGTGAGAGGTGAACAGGTTTTGAGCGTGAGTCTATGGATGCAGATATTGGACAGGTGCGTGAGAGGTGAACAGGTTTTGAGCATGAGCTATGGATGCAGATATTGGACAGGTGCGTGAGAGGTGAACATGTTTTGAGCTTGAGTCTATGGATGCAGATATTGGACAGGTGCGTGAGAGGTGAACAGGTTTTGAGCGTGAGTCTATGGATGCAGATATTGGACAGGTGCGTGAGAGGTGAACAGGTTTTGAGCATGAGCTATGGATGCAGATATTGGACAGGTGCGTGAGAGGTGAACAGGTTTTGAGCATGAGCTATGGATACAGATATTGGACAGGTGCGTGAGAGGTGAACAGGTTTTGAGCGTGAGTCTATGGATGCAGATATTGGACAGGTGCGTGAGGTGAACAGGTTTTGAGCGTGAGTCTATGGATGCAGATATTGGACAGGTGCGTGAGAGGTGAACAGGTTTTGAGCGTGAGTCTATGGATGCAGATATTGGACAGGTGCGTGAGAGGTGAACAGGTTTTGAGCATGAGCTATGGATGCAGATATTGGACAGGTGCGTGAGAGGTGAACAGGTTTTGAGCGTGAGTCTATGGATGCAGATATTGGACAGGTGCGTGAGAGGTGAACATGTTTTGAGCGTGAGTCTATGGATGCAGATATTGGACAGGTGCTTATTTTGTTACAAACTTTAGCATCCACTGCGTCTGCTGAAAAGACTACATTTCATGGAGTATTTATTTTTGTTATTTCATCAAAGTGTTAATCAACCTGCATAATGTATAAAATAAAGTATATTTTATCTATTTTAAGAGATATTTTGTATTTAACCATAATATTTTATTTGCTCGCTTAAATCAAGCTTGAAAGTGTCACATGCTTGTATATTCCCACAATAAGAATATATAATTTTCTATAATAGTGCTTTTAAAGGATGGCGTAGGTAAGATGTTAAATTTACATGCAAAGAGGACTGCAGTGTGCCTAGAACACACTATCAATGAAAAGGATTTGGTTTATCGTAGAGAACCTATACATCCAAATTAATACTGATAGTATTAATAGTAGCCATTAAGCAATGCGTTTTATGTGCTGTAATAATAAGAAAATTATCCGCTGTAGGAATAAAAAAATGTTTTTGATAAGTCTCCATAGTCTTTATATCAAATTTATTTGCTCATCTCAATTATGGATTCATGACTGTGGGTAAACCAGTCGTTTTAATATCTCAGTGTCAAATTATGTACTGTTTCAAAGCCACATATGAACAGTCTGAATCAATGAGAGTATACAATGCTTTATTGTGAACAGTCTGAACCAATGAGAGCACACAATGCTTTATTGTGAACAGTCTGAACCAATGAGAGCACACAATGCTTTATTGTGAACAGTCTGAACCAATGAGAGCACACAATGCTTTATTGTGAACAGTCTGAACCAATGAGAGCACACAATGCTTTATTGTGAACAGTCTGAACCAATAGGAGTATACAATGCTTTATTGTGAACAGTCTGAACCAATAGGAGTATACAATGCTTTATTGTGAACAGTCTGAACCAATAGGAGCACACAATGCTTTATTGTGAAGAAAAGGAACCAAACAAGCTTGTGTTCAATGGTATGCTTGGGGACAAGACTTTCTGTCTACAAAACTGTCACTTAGTAGTGATTGTATCATATAAAATATGACAGAAAATATGCACATTAGTGATGAGGATCAGGTGTGTGTTTAAGATGAATGCATTTACTGTTGATTTACTGTTAAATACTTCTACAAAATATACTGTATGCTGTTTGCTCAGACTTGAAGGTATTAGAATGATATGATTATTTGCAGCCTTTAAATTAACAATTTATTACGTCTACCTGAGAGTTCTGCGCAATATTATTACTGGCCATTTCTAAAATGGTATGGAATATTACTCTGGCTTAGTTTTGCCATTTATTAAGTGAAACACATTTACTGAACATGACATTATGCTGTAAGGTTGTGCAATAGCCGTTTCCATCAGTTTTCATACTGTAGAATTTACAAACAACAAATGTTCTGGCCCAAAAAGCGACACACATAGCGTTGCACACAGCATTCTTGTTTTCTCCAACCACAAACACCACTGCACTGATTTCCCTGCTAAAATCAAAGATAAGTTCACTTGCAGTCATGACAATTGTTGTTCTCTGTAAGTTTGTGAGCAGAAGCAGGAAGTATGTGGTGCTTTTCACATTCTGTGATGAGGGTAGTCGTAGATGTTTCAGACTGGTCTTCTATGATTGGTGTACAAGAGAAGTGCCCCTCCCCCTACCCGCCCACTCAGCCGTCATTCACACAGGCCCCTCCCTTGGCATGTCAGGTGATCCGTTGGAATTAGGTGTCATGAATCTTTTCTATTACAGGTTACGTGCAACATTAAAAATTATGCACATCTTGGGGTAATATTTTCTATTTTCATATGAAATTTAAGTGCTTTTTTTGTACTTGCAGGTCTTTAGTTTTCTTCCTGCATGAAATTGGAGCGAGTGGAAGAAAAAAAAAAGAAAAGATTTGCATATATTTGCATTTGGTACTCGAGCAATCTGCCCAATAAGCAACCATTATCTTTCATATTGCATATTTTTATTTACAAAACTATGCCAAGTATTTAAATCAGAAGCTATTTTTAGAGTATATTCTCCTTCCAGGCACATCAGTACAGAACCTTTGTATTAATGCACATGAAAAAGATATACAGTCATATGATTGTGCTTATGTTGTACAATACTGCAGTCATTCATAAATAAACTCTTTGCATGAAGGATTTGTTTGTACTGAATTTATTACACAAAATTGAAAGATCTCTATGTCAGTTACCGGTAATCTGTGTACCAATTCAGCTGCCATGCAATAGATTCACTTTTGGCTCTTTGGCATCCCCTTGTGGTCATTGAGAGAATAAGGTATTCACATGCATTAAACATTTCAACACCATCACTGTGCCAGACCGCTGGTGATTTCAACACCATCACTGTGCGAGGCAGAAGAGGACCTCTCTCTTTCAAACGCTCACTTGGTCTCTCTTTCTCTTTCTCTCCCTCTCCTACATACACACACACACACACACACACACACAAATATATACTAACTTACACACACTCACACATGCATACACCTCCCCCCCACCACTCTCTGCACTGTACTGCACTTTCCACCAAACCATGCCCATAATCCACACTATAAAATACAGGCCTAACCTTCAGCAGGTACTCAGAGGATTACATGGCGGTAAGCTCTATGGGTATCCCTGAATGAACGCTACTGTATAGAGGGAGATCTAAGGCTCTAGTGCAAGTTTAAGTTAATTCATTAATCAGTAACAGTCTCCTCACGTGCGCTCTTGTGTACTTGGTTAGGGTTAGAGTGATTATCTTCACGATGATGATGATGAAGAGTGAGGTTTCATGAAACCCGAAATAGGCGGAGCAACATTTATCTGAATCAATCATTAGATTTAGTTATTTTGTTTGGTTCAAATCAATGATTGACAGCTAAGTAAAGCTCCGCCCATTGCGGTGTTCATGAAGCGCCCTAAAAAAAACGCCTTTTGTGTCTTTTTTTTTGTTATTTGGATTTGTATGGCAAAGTATATAACCAAAGTATATATATATAACCAAAGTATATAACTATTGATTGGAAATAAATTATAATAAAAAATGAACTCCTGCATTATATTTCCACTTTGAGAGGAGAGAAACTGCAGAGGTAAAAAGTTTATCCTACACAGCGGACCGTTTGCTGTCCAGGAGATGTGTGAGGCCTCCTAAACCCAGATAAGATTCCTTTTAAGCAAATATCTTCGCGGTGTTTTTCACACTGAAACATTAATGAATACGTTTTGAAACTGTAAATAAACACGACTAACAATGAGGGACACTAGATTTTTAAACGAACGGCTCCCTTGTTTCAGTAAAATGTCTGGATGGGATTATTTTTATCAGGTAGCTTCAGAGGACCATCTGGACGTGACACTGAAGAGGCGAGGTACGACCTGAGCTGGGTGCAATTCAGTTAGACTCTTTGTTTAAGATCTAATTTTGCCTGCCTACCGTGAGCGTCTGATACTATGGGGTGAGTTTGAGGGTTAACCCTAACCCTAACCCTAACCCTAACCCTGTCTGCTGTAAAGTGTGCCAGCAAAGACTGAACAACCACACAATTCATATATTATTTTAAGAAAGGGAACAATCTAAACTACTATTATTTTCTGTTTTTAATATGAGAACTATGTAAATCCGACAGTGAAGGTCAGCCAATCGTCCGACATGGGGGGTCGACAGACACACTTCCTGAACGTGTGAAACTGGCATCTGCCATCTTGGCTCTGACTGCACAACTTCAGTCTGAAAAATGCTGTTCTCATGTCAACATGAGGACAGGATGTGTGCTGTAATCTTTTTGACTTCATCAAATAGAAATTTAAATGATCATTATGTCCTCAATGTTATAATCAGTCTATATACAGTGCAGCTTGTAAGTATTTTGACAGTGACACAATGTTTGTTGTTTTGGCTCCGTACTCCAGCACATTGGATTTGAAATGAAACAGTGACTATGGGGTTAATGTGCAGACTTTCAGCTTTAATTTGAGGGTTTTTACATCCATATCAGTTGAACCATGTGTCAATTGTAGCCATTTTTATACATAGCCACCCCCCTCCCATTTTAGGGGAAATATTAACATAAACTTAAATAAAGTCATCATAGATTAAGCTGTACATTAAACAGGTATAGTATGGAACCCATGGGTGGCTAAATGGCTGTAAGTTCTCACGGGTCTGAGGCATCAAACGAGCCTCAAATCATCACTCTGCTGCCAGATATGCAGTAGATATGCAGTAGATATGCAGTAGATATGGATGGGTCACTTTAAGGGTTGTTTCACCTGATTTCTTTTTTCATATAGTTCAATAGAAAAAGGGGTCAGGAGAAACGACCCTTAAAGTGATCCAGCCATATCTATTGCATATCTGGCAGCAGAGTGATGGTTTCAGGCTGTGTTCCACACTATTCCAGTGTAATGTACAGCTTAATATAGCCCCACCCCCAAATTCCCATAGAGATCCATTCAAATGCAGAGACGTTATAGTAGGCTATCCCTTGTAAGAGTACCTGAAAATAAGATATCAGTCTTTTGATGTTTTTGGGTCACAGACATCAGGAAGTCATGGCATGCAAAAGATATACAACCAAATATTAAATATAATGACTATTTAAGTTTATATTAATTTGTCCACTTACTTTTGGTCCCCTAAAATGGGGGGGGGGGGGGTGGGCGGGTCTATGTATAAAATAGCTACAACTGCTACACGGTTCACACCATATGGATGTAAAAACCATCAAATTAAAGCTGAAAGTCTGCACTTTAACCTTATAGGCACTGTTCCATTTCAAATAAAATGTGCTGGTGTACAGAACCAGAACAATTGTGTCACTGTCCAAATACTTATGGACTGCACTGTATTTAGCTCTCATTTATATATATATATATATATATATATTCAATTATTTGGTTACTATAATAACTTGAACTGTATATCATTATACAAGTAGTTACATTTTCACAATTGTAAAATATATGAACATTATACAGCACATATACATGATGCAAACATTACACAAGCCTTGTCCAAAAATTTGTCTTTTTCACATTTAACTTCTTTTCTTCAACTAACCTGTTAAATTTTAAAGAAAAAATGTTTTAAACAAACACTGTGTTTCACTAATTGCCATTGTTCTGTCATACAAGAAACATACAACATGGACAACAATTTGATAATATGGCCATCAGATCATTTGTCATTCCATTGTTACCATTATTATATCTGCAGATATTATTTGTAGACCATGTGTGGCCATGGAAGTGTGAAATTGATATGGTTATAATAGATTTATAAAAAATATGGGAACTGTGTTGGTGTAGACATTAGAATGTGTTGATTAGATTCCATTGAAGACTGCTGTCAATCAAGCCGGGCTACATTCCTGGTTAAGTCTGCATGGCGCCACCATCAGCCCAAGACTACCCATGGTCACCGTGGAGACGAGCAGCTGATCATCACCTAGGAAACCATCAGCAGACAAGGCCCCTGAGCCGTTCTAAAAGAAGCCAGGTCAGAATAATCATGTTCATTCTTCATAGATTAACCAAATATCCTTAATTGACAAAGACACAGTGTTCAATGTAAAGAATAAATAGCAGTTATTAGCCATTTATTTATTGTAAAATGTGAAAATGAGACGTGTGTGTTCATTGGCTAGGACATGTAGACTACAGATATCATTGTGAAAGGTGAAAATGAGACATGTGTGTTCATTGGCTATGACATGTAGACTACAGGTGGGACTGTAACACAATCCCCACAATAAGATTTTGGCTAACAGAAGTTTTTTATTGCAGGGAACTTATTTTAAATATCATAGTCCAACCCTTCAGTGAAGACTTTGTAAAATAAAGGTAACTTACATATGGGAACTTGTACTTGTGAGTTAACACATAACACTTACTCTACCTAGGGAAATATTTAGGAAAATTGAGTCTCGAACATCAGCAAGATCCATCTTCTAATGTCTTCTGCAGTATTTATATTTATTTTTTAGCACAGACGAGCTTCTAATGTAATTCTGATTCCTTGCATTGGTGCAGATATTCACCTGATTCACTGAAGTTTTTAATCTCAGGTAAAACAGAAAGCCGATGCTGTTTGTGTTGAGTGTAGTTTGTGTGTGTGTGTGTGTGTGTGTGTGTGTGTGTGTGTGTGTGTGTGTGTGTGTGTGTGTGTGTCTGTCTGTCTGTCTGTCTGTGTCTGTGTGTGTTTACATTACAATTTTGTTACACTGACCCCCCAAGCACACATATAAAAAGAGAGGGTGGGGTGCTCTGCATGGTTTACACTCAATACTCTGAATCATAGTTACACACTGAATATTATTCTGCTTGGCCTTGTGGCCTTGTTCTGCTCAGATCTTTAGCCCGTTTTCTTGGAGTAAACAGGCAGTCAGGAGAGCTGAATAAACACACGACTCCATGCCTTCTATGGTCTGGATCACTACAGCGTGATTAATAACTACCCTGTAGTTATTAACGCACTTTCCTAAGGCTGTGCTAAAATAACTGTGTAACTCTCCTGTAGTACGCACTTACCCAAGGCTGTGCTAAAATAACTGTGTAACTTTCCTGTAGTCCGCACTTACCCAAGGCTGCGCTGGAATAACTGCGTAGAACGCACTGAAATAACTGCATGCACAATGTCACAGCAGCTGTGCATCGCTGTGCTGCTACTGAAATGCTGACATCTGAAAAATAAATAAACAAATCAAATACATTTCCTTCAGTCCTTCAGTTAATTAAGCTCTTATTTGTAAATGAGTCACTTTTGAGTCTCAGTGCTGGAGCCCAGGCCAGAGGCAAGCTCTTCTGTAAATAAATGTCTTCTCTGTGGATTTCAACAACCAAATTGTGATGGGTGGACGGTAAACCTGGAATGCTTTGGGAACATTTGTCCATGTAGATTGGAGAAATTAAATACATAATTAATAGATGCCAGCACATACTTGTTATTTTGTGCTTTTTGGACTCAAAACACACAATCCATGCTCAACTGGAAGTCAAAACACAAATTGTCCATTGCTTCTCACACATAATAGACTCACAATTCTCAAACTTGTTGGTCATAAGTCCTTGATATGTGACACTTGCGACCAGGAACAGTAATCTACTTTATCCAATGTTGCAAAGCTCTGAACAATTACAGGAAAAAGAAATGTATTTGAATAGTTAATGGCTTTAACAGTACACAGTACGCACGGGACAGTACACAGTATGCACGGGACAGGAGCAGTCCTTTGATGCTGAAATAGTCGTGCCTTACAAGGAAGTAAGCACACGGTGGGATTAATTTGCGGTGTACTGTTAGTCTTGCGTTGTGGCCAGTCTGGGTGTGAAATAAAAACTTGGGCCTTGTATCTAATAAGGCATGCCCCTTGACTCATCCGTTAGAAAGGCACACCCACCCTGAAATAACTCATGAATTACCTCTAAATTATCTATTGATTTACACAGCATTTGTTTTCTGTTTGCTTGTAATGTATCACGTGTGTATTGCCACTTCTTTCATATACTTATCCTTATGTTTATTATTATTGCTATTTCATTTGTTTTGTTTATTTGGCTTTTTAAGATTCTCTTTCTTTGATCTGTGTGAAGCTCTTTTTATCTGGACCCTAACCCTAACCCTTCAATACCAGAACAAGGACAAGGACAAGGACACTTATGTGGTCGTGTGAGGTCTCCAGATCCATATTTGGGCTCCGTATTGGCTCTGTCTGTTGCCCCAGCAACTCTCTGCCTGTTGCCCCAGCAACTCTATGCCTGTTGCCCCAGCACCTCTCTGCCTGTTGCCCCAGCAACTCTCTGTCTGAAACTCGACTTTTAAACAGCAGGCATCTCCACAAGTGCGTGCGTGCGTGCGTGCGTGCGCGTGCATGTGTGTGTGTCTGTGTGAGAAAGTGAACAAAAAACAAATGTGGACAAACACAGAAAAATCAACATGACTAGAATACTCTTTAACTGCAATAGAGTAATTGTGGTGATTTATGATTGATTTAACGCATTATTCACATCATACAATTTAGCTTTGTATAATCTACCAGAATAAGGGGAAAGTACTGTTCTAGTTTGTACATCAGCTTTTTGGTGGCTAACCTCTGTGTGGAAGCAACATGGAGACTGTGACAGTGAAAGGTTGTTCAGTAAAACCTAGTCTTGCTGAAAATGCAAGAGTATAGCCAGAATGCTTGATATATTGATTAGGAAAATTGTCCATACTTTATGTTGATTCAAAGACATCAAGCAGTGATTTACATTACATTTGTAATTTAGTAATCATGGCTCGGTTTGTAGAGCATTGTTCTAACAACGCAAAGGTCGTGGCTTCCATCCCAGGGGCCTATATGTACTGAGAGGCGTGCGTGCGTGCGTGTACGTGTGTAGGGAAAGACCCTTTTGTATCAAATCTGGAGGTTACTCTTACTCTGGATGAGGTGGATTCATTCAGCATTTGTCTCTAGCGTTCAGCGTTGGTTGTGTTTCAGAGATACATTTTGTTGATTGCTGAACTGGACAAATAGTTTATGAAGGGAAAAATAATTTATAAATTGTCAAATCAAAGAACATGTTTTACTGAACCCATATCTCTCCTGGCCACAAGGTCAGAGGATATATAACTATTTGTACCTGTACCTGTTTAAGAGTCTAATACAAAGAATAAGGAGTTGCTTAAGATTCCAACTGTTTTATGGTTGTTGTTGTTGCACTGTGAATGTTTATGCTGCTAAAATTAGCTTTCTACCTCTGTAGGAATGGCCTGGTTAAAGAACAAATAAAGTACTACTGGCTACTTAAGTCTGTTCACAAAGACACGAACACTTCGGTTATTACTAATAGACCTAAAGTGCACAAAACTGAATTAAGAGTTTACACAAGAGTAAAACACCAGACTCGGGAAACGGACGGCTTTCTCTTTAAATGTGAGACAGCATTTACTACGCTGCTTGCTCGACAGCGTACTGCAACTTGAGTCACTGCGTGGAGTTTGTGGCAAGGCTGCTAAATCAAACAAACCCCAGCAGAAGGACGGAATATTAAGAAGTGAACAAAACAGATGTCAGAATTAGATATGCGTGTAACAGTAGCGTGTAGCACGTGACCAATAGTTTTCAAGATTTCCGTCGGGAAAACAAATCATAAAATACCGAAGAGGAGTCTCACTTTTCAGACTTTATACCTACTACCAATTGAGAAATCTGAAATTGACAGGTACGTAATGCGTTTAATAAAGCTATTATTATTATTATTATTATTATTATTATTATTATTATTATTATTATTATCCTGGGAGAGCTTTGACGATTTAAAAAAATAACATTGTCAAAGTAGGCTTTCTGTGATAGCCAACAACTTGCGCCCGTCGCAAAAATATATTCATAAAAAACATTTGGTATATTGATATGCATATGGTTTGTGCTATCATCTGTAGTTTCTCAAATTGATCTGATCATACATTAAAATTATGTTTTCACTCTTCTGTCACTGGATGTCACTTAAAAGGGCAGTACGTGTAGCACTGAGAATGAAGCCCTAAACAGGTGTCCTTATGCAGCAATGGTGACATTGTCTCTAAATTGGTATCTTTAAAGATTTCTGCTGAATTACCTGGAAATACAAGGTTTGCAATCGGTCGCCATTTGCATTTAACGTGTCTGTATTTTTAGCGGTTGGGAAATTCGACACTGCACGGACTTGGAGCAAAAGCGTTTTTTTTCACGCTTCAGTGCGGAGCCAGACTGCTTAATATAAAGTTACCCACAAGTCATTTGTAACCACAAAACACCAGACCGTTGTTACAACAAAATGCGCGTGATACGTAATACATCTTATAGTTTTGATTTGCCTTCATTTTCGTATTAAATGCACATGTATGGATACAGTGGTAGAGCAGCTGTACCTTGACCACAGTTATTGCAAGAACAGCCTATGATTACAGTAACAACAAAGCTCTTGATTGACTTGGTGGAAAACTCATCTCATTACAAGCTTTATGTTGTGGAAGCAAGGAAATCTGAACTCACCTAATACAGATGAGTCTGTTTGAGTCACCATGGGATAACACCGAGGGATAGAAAAACACAACAAATAAATGTCATTTTCTACAAAGCAGATTCTGGTGGCCAAAATCACAAAGCAAGAAGACTGCGCTGAATATACATTATCTACAATTTTCTTAATATTTTGAGAGCTTATTATTTGGGACAGTGATAGAGAAAACTGTATTTCATTCTTAGCATATTTTCTGCACATCACCTCATGGTACAATAAGAGTTTGTTTTCATATGTGTTTGTTCAGTTTTTTTTTTTAATGTATTGTATACAATATATGAAACTCTTTTATGTGAAGCTTTTTTGCTACCATCTCTACCAGGACTCCCTGGAAGAAGAGATTTTATCTCAACGGGACCTTTCTGGCTAAATAAAGGATAAATAAAAAATAAATAAAATAGCCCCTGCTAGGCCAGAATGCCCCTGTCGTCCCAGAAGCCCCTGCTAGGCCAGAATGCCCCTGTCGTCCCAGAAGCCCCTGCTAGGCCAGAATGCCCCTGTTGTCCCAGAAGCCCCTGCTAGGCCAGAATGCCCCTGTTGTCCCAGAAGCCCCTGCTAGGCCAGAATGCCCCTGTTGTCCCAGAAGCCCCTGTTGTCCCAGAAGCCCCTGTCATGGCAGTTTTAATCTAAACTGTGGCTTTAGTGAGGTTTTATTACTCTACCTCACTTTCCCACCAGAGGGCGGGGCCAGAGGGCGGAGCCATTTCTGCGTTTGCTGTAACTTCTCCTGCCGGGCAAGGTGGAGGCTAAGAGCACTGGAAAGGGAATCCACATATAGAGCTTTTTTCTAAAGCATGCTGATCTAGGATCAGCTCACACCTGCCTGTATTATAACCTTTTTCATTCTGAGAGAAAAGGCAAAACTGATCCCAGGTCAGTGGCTCAGTTCACATCTTGGTTTGAATGGGGACCCAGGATTTCTCTAGCTTGCAGTGGTGTTGATTGGCCAGTAGGGGGTGCTGCTGTCCCTGGGCCTAATCAAAGCCCAAAGCCCCATTGCAGTGACAGGAGAAAGCATGCTCTGTGAGCCATGCTGTTTTTGATGAGACATCAGTCGTGTTTGCAGGTCTTTGATGTGTTTCCACACTTCAGTGAGTAATAATTTAAGTCACTGATTGGCTGAAGAGTACACACCTCGTATCCCAGGTCTGACTTGGCTGCTGATTGAGAGGAAACCCCCCTCCCCCCAAAACTGCAGATACCGCAAACCTCTCTTTCTCTCTCTAATATTACTCAGGGATATTAATTTAGCCGCTTCTTTCTTTCATTGAGTGCCACCATAGCGTCTGATCTCAAACTTTGATTTGCTCGCTTTAATTTGAGTAGATTAATTTTCCACGTAGCTGTGAATGGGGACAGGGCCATATTAGATGTTAGCATCTAATCTCAGAGCTCTATTTTAGACAAGTGGCGGTAGATGAAATTGAGCCAGAGCAAGCGTTTGAAAGACCTCAAAGTGCTTTCAGGTTTATGAGAAAGCTTTTCTTGAGGGGAAAAAACAACTCCAAGACAATATTTGGGAAGAGTTGGAAAAAACCACAAGAAAAAGTCACAAACCACAACACAGCGCTGAAGTTTTATCTTGTTTTGTAAATTATGTCTTGATGAAATAAGTCATTGAAATAAATATTGACACTGCAGCATCAATGTGGCCTTTTAACATGATTTTATGCATGAGTTTCTTAATCAAGGCCTTTGTATGCCATATGGAGCCCATAGCTTATGTGAGCTTGTGGAGCAGCTATTAAATAGCATGAACTTACAAGAACTTCCTGAATTTAAAAGGAGCTTTTATGATGCTGGAACATGTGGAACTTGAGAATTTGTTGATGAGACGACAAATCTAGTAGAGTCCTCCAGATTCACTCATAATCTCATATAATACAGAAATCACTCATATCTCATATAATACAGAAATCACTCATAGCTCATATAATACAGAAATCACTCATATCTCATATAATACAGAAATCACTCATAATCTCATATAATACAGAAATCACTCATATCTCATATAATACAGAAATCACTCATATCTCATATAATACAGAAATCACTCATATCTCATATAATACAGAAATCACTCATAATCTCATATAATACAGAAATCACTCATATCTCATATAATACAGAAATTGTGCAAGGTCTCATTTCAGTCCTGAACCCAAACAGGAAGCCTAGGGCACGCTTACATTGCTTTAGTGTTCGGCTAAGTTTTACTTCCCTTAAAATAATAGAAAAGTTAAATTTGATGTGACTTACAGTGTATTAACCAGCAGGAAGTTTTACTTCCCTTAAAATAATAGAAAAGTTAAATTTGATGTGACTTACAGTGTATTAACCAACAGGAAGTTTTACTTCCCTTAAAATTATAGAAAAGTTATATTTGATGTGACTTACAGTATATTAACCAGCAGGAAGTTTTACTTCCCTTAAAATTATAGAAAAGTTATATTTGATGTGACTTACAGTGTATTAACCAACAGGAAGTTTTACTTCCCTTAAAATAATAGAAAAGTTAAATTTGATGTGACTTACAGTGTATTAACCAACAGGAAGTTTTACTTCCCTTAAAATAATAGAAAAGTTAAATTTGATGTGACTTACAGTGTATTAACCAGCAGGAAGTTTTACTTCCCTTAAAATTATAGAAAAGTTATATTTGATGTGACTTACAGTGTATTAACCAGCAGGAAGTTTTACTTCCCTTAAAATTATAGAAAAGTTATATTTGATGTGACTTACAGTGTATTAACCAACAGGAAGTTTTACTTCCCTTAAAATAATAGAAAAGTTAAATTTGATGTGACTTACAGTATAATAACCAGCAGGAAGTTTTACTTCCCTTAAAATTATAGAAAAGTTATATTTGATGTGACTTACAGTATATTAACCAGCAGGAAGTTTTACTTCCCTTAAAATTATAGAAAAGTTATATTTGATGTGACTTACAGTGTATTAACCAGCAGGAAGTTTTACTTCCCTTAAAATTATAGAAAAGTTATATTTGATGTGACTTACAGTGTATTAACCAGCAGGAAGTTTTACTTCCCTTAAAATTATAGAAAAGTAAAATTTTATGTGACTTACAGTATAATAACCAGCAGGAAGTTTTACTTCCCTTAAAATAATAGAAAAGTTAAATTTGATGTGACTTACAGTATAATAACCAGCAGGAAGTTTTACTTCCCTTAAAATTATAGAAAAGTTATATTTGATGTGACTTACAGTGTATTAACCAGCAGGAAGTTTTACTTCCCTTAAAATTATAGAAAAGTTATATTTGATGTGACTTACAGTGTATTAACCAGCAGGAAGTTTTACTTCCCTTAAAATTATAGAAAAGTAAACTTTGATGTGACTTACAGTGTATTAACCAACAGGAAGTTTTACTTCCCTTAAAAGAATAGAAAAGTTAAATTTGATGTGACTTACAGTATAATAACCAGCAGGAAGTTTTACTTCCCTTAAAATTATAGAAAAGTTATATTTGATGTGACTTACAGTGTATTAACCAGCAGGAAGTTTTACTTCCCTTAAAATTATAGAAAAGTTATATTTGATGTGACTTACAGTGTATTAACCAGCAGGAAGTTTTACTTCCCTTAAAATTATAGAAAAGTTAAATTTGATGTGACTTACAGTATAATAACCAGCAGGAAGTTTTACTTCCCTTAAAATTATAGAAAAGTTATATTTGATGTGACTTACAGTGTATTAACCAGCAGGAAGTTTTACTTCCCTTAAAAGAATAGAAAAGTTATATTTGATGTGACTTACAGTATATTAACCAGCAGGAAGTTTTACTTCCCTTAAAAGAATAGAAAAGTTAAATTTGATGTGACTTACAGTATATTAACCAGCAGGAAGTTTTACTTCCCTTAAAAGAATAGAAAAGTTATATTTGAATTGACTTACAGTGTATTAACCAGCAGGAAGTTTTACTTCCCTTAAAAGAATAGAAAAGTTAAATTTGATGTGACTTACAGTATATTAACCAGCAGGAAGTTTTACTTCCCTTAAAATTATAGAAAAGTTATATTTGATGTGACTTACAGTGTATTAACCAGCAGGAAGTTTTACTTCCCTTAAAAGAATAGAAAAGTTAAATTTGATGTGACTTACAGTATATTAACCAGCAGGAAGTTTTACTTCCCTTAAAAGAATAGAAAAGTTATATTTGATGTGACTTACAGTGTATTAACCAGCAGGAAGTTTTACTTCCCTTAAAAGAATAGAAAAGTTAAATTTGATGTGACTTACAGTATATTAACCAGCAGGAAGTTTTACTCCACGGAACTCAATCTGGCAAAATAATGGAAGTTTATTCTTTACATCCATGACGATACAAGTGTATTGAGGTATTTCTGGCTTTTTCTTAAAGCTCCTTCTTATGCCTCATATTAATATTCCTTTGGAATATACTATATGCTGTGTATACATTGGAGGTGGGGCCATGTATAACTGGTCACACCTGTAATGTGCACAGTCTAAATGCACAAAAGCGTACGCTGCTCTTCACCTCTCTGTGTTAGGCTATGATTTGTGTGGCCGTTTTTCTGTGCGGTCGATGTCTGAATGAGTTTAACCTCTCGGTAATTCTGTAGTCAGTAGTGACTCGTGACACTAATAGCCACGCGTGTCCCGTACATAAAAAGACCGGCCGTCCTGAATCTTTCGCGCAAACGTAAATTACAGCGGATCGTTTCTGCCGTTGGCACAAAGCAGCTCTAAATCAATCGTTTCAGTGTCGGCTGCGTGTTTCTGCGGCCTGTGCTCTATCGCTCTCTCGCTCTCTCTCTCAGTGATGCGTGTTCCTGCGGCCTGTACTCTATCGCTCTCTCTCTCAGTGATGCGTGTTCCTGCGGCCTGTACTCTATCGCTCTCTCTCTCAGTGATGCGTGTTCCTGCGGTCTGTGGTCTATCGCTCTCTCTCTCAGAGATGCGTGTTCCCGAGGCCTGTACTCTATCGCTCTCTCTCTCAGTGATGCGTGTTCCTGCGGCCTGTACTCTATCGCTCTCTCTCTCAGAGATGCGTGTTCCTGCGACCTGTACTCTATCGCTCTCTCTCTCAGTGATGCGTGTTCCTGCGGCCTGTACTCTATCGCTCTCTCTCTCAGTGATGCGTGTTCCTGCGGCCTGTACTCTATCGCTCTCTCTCTCAGAGATGCGTGTTCCCGAGGCCTGTACTCTATCGCTCTCTCTCTCAGTGATGCGTGTTCCTGCAGCCTGTACTCTATCGCTCTCTCTCTCAGAGATGCGTGTTCCTGCGGCCTGTACTCTATCGCTCTCTCTCTCTCAGAGATGCGTGTTCCTGCGGCCTGTACTCTATCGCTCTCTCTCTCAGAGATGCGTGTTCCCGAGGCCTGTACTCTATCGCTCTCTCTCTCAGTGATGCGTGTTCCTGCGGCCTGTACTCTATCGCTCTCTCTCTCAGAGATGCGTGTTCCTGCGGCCTGTACTCTATCGCTCTCTCTCTCAGTGATGCGTGTTCCTGCGGCCTGTACTCTATCGCTCTCTCTCTCAGAGATGCGTGTTCCTGCGGTCTGTGGTCTGTGCTCTATCGCTTTCTCTCTCTCTCTCTCTCTCTCTCAGAGATTCGTGTTCCTGCGGCCTGTACTCTATCGCTCTCTCTCTCTCAGAGATGCGTGTTCCTGCGGCCTGTACTCTATCGCTCTCTCAGAGATGCGTGTTCCTGCGGCCTGTACTCTATCGCTCTCTCTCTCTCAGAGATGCGTGTTCCTGCGACCTGTACTCTATCGCTCTCTCAGAGATGCGTGTTCCTGCGGCCTGTACTCTATCGCTCTCTCTCTCTCAGAGATGCGTGTTCCTGCGGCCTGTACTCTATCGCTCTCTCTCTCTCAGAGATGCGTGTTCCTGCGACCTGTACTCTATCGCTCTCTCAGAGATGCGTGTTCCTGCGGCCTGTACTCTATCGCTCTCTCAGAGATGCGTGTTCCTGCGGCCTGTACTCTATCGCTCTCTCTCTCTCAGAGATGCGTGTTCCTGCGGCCTGTACTCTATCGCTCTCTCTCTCTCAGAGATGCGTGTTCCTGCGACCTGTACTCTATCGCTCTCTCAGAGATGCGTGTTCCCGAGGCCTGTACTCTATCGCTCTCTCTCTCTCAGTGATGCGTGTTCCTGCGGCCTGTACTCTATCGCTCTCTCTCTCTCAGAGATGCGTGTTCCTGCGACCTGTACTCTATCGCTCTCTCAGAGATGCGTGTTCCTGCGGCCTGTACTCTATCTCTCTCTCTCTCTCTCTCAGAGATGCGTGTTCCTGCGGCCTGTACTCTATCGCTCTCTCTCTCTCAGAGATGCGTGTTCCTGCGGCCTGTACTCTATCGCTCTCTCTCTCTCAGAGATGCGTGTTCCTGCGGCCTGTACTCTATCGCTCTCTCTCTCTCAGAGATGCGTGTTCCTGCGGCCTGTACTCTATCGCTCTCTCTCTCTCAGAGATGCGTGTTCCTGTGGCCTGCGCTCTATCGCTCTATCGCTCTATCACTCTCTCTCTCTCTCTCAGAGATGCGTGTTCTAATTAGGCCTGTACTCTATCGCTCTATCGCTCTCTCTCAGAGATGCGTGTTCCTGCGGTCTGTGGCCTGCGCTCTATCTCTCTCTCTCTCAGAGATGCGTGTTCCTGCGGTCTGTGGCCTGCGCTCTATCGCTCTCTCTCTCTCTCTCTCAGAGATGCGTGTTCCTGCTGTCTGTGGCCTGTGCTCTATCACTCAATTCAATTCAATTCAATAATGCTTTATTGGCATGATTGTATACAAACAATATTGCCAAAGCAATTAACAATAAAACAATTAATAATGACACATAAACATAGGACTAATACACTGGAATAATAAATACATAAATCATAAATAACCAAATCTACAGACAATCTACATGAATTGTTGAACGACAAACATGAATAAGGACAGTAACAATAACAACAGCCATTAACACTTCAGATAAAGGAGATGAAGGAGATGGTGCCTCACTGTTTGTCCCTCATTTTGTGACAGGAGGCCACATAAGTTGCAGCCAATGCCACACATTTGGTTTTCTCCCCTAGTATGTAGGGGAGCTATTCAAGATTATTATAAGTTGGGAATTTGGGTAACATTGTTCAAATTTTTGAAAAGAAATGTGTTCTAATTTCTTGGTATTTTGTGCATTCCATTAGGAAATGCAGCTCTGTCTCCACTGCCCCCTGATCGCAGTGGGAGCACAGCCTGTCCTCTCTGGGCAGCCAGGTCTGCCTGTGACGGCCGGTTTCTATGGCCAGGCTGTGCTCACTGATTCTGGACATTATCAATGCTTTTCTCTATTTGTTATCAGTCACCATGGTCAAATATTCTGCCAAGGTGTACTGTCTTTTTAGGGCCAAATAGCATTCAAGCTTGTGTAGATTTTTTGTGGTTTTGTTCCAATAAGTGATATAGTTTTCTTTTTCTTTCATCATAATTTGGTTTGGTCTAATTGTGTGAAATAATGCATCGCTGTCCTGAGGCTGATTGGTGTTAGTAGTGTTAGTATCTGTGGGTGAATTCAGCCTCAGGACCAGCAGGCTGAGGGGACTTCTTTCTATGTTCAGCTCTTGGCAGAGCAGGGCTTTATAATGATATGGTTTGGGGTCGCTCAGTTTTATATGTTTCCAGAATTTGATGGCTCTTTTTCGGATGTTTATTATTAGAGGATATTGGCCTAATTCTGCAGAGGGTGTAGAATAATAAACACGTTTTGGGATAAATAAGTGAGCAGACATGGGCTTGTTTACAAGTGAGCGAGTGCATACACTGCCCCTCAGAGATCCACGGACGCTCTGACAGGTTTATTATGGACACTGTATATCTTGGCTTCCTGCTGCTTCTGACTCCAGTGTCTCAACTTTATTGTTTCCCCCTGGTGCTAATACTTGACCTTTTATAGGAAAACATTCACATAGAATGCCTAGGATACCAGGACTGGGCGGAACAGAGAGGCGATTTGGCACAGAACCTTGAGGCATTCTTGTGGCCAGTGCTGCCACCTCTTGGTGGGGAAGGCATACTGCAGCTCTGCACTCCACCCTCTGCTTCTTTTGCTCTTTTATGGAAAGGAAAAATTTCACACATAAGTTTTTGGACTAAAACCCTGCGGCTGAGCATTTACTATCCTGTAGATCAGGGTTTTCAACCCTTTATGACCCAGGGACCCCCACACAGGCCACAGCGTTTCCAGGATGTTGGTGTGTTTCAGCACATGTGATTCACCGCTGTCATTGAGTCCACAAACCTTCTCTCCAAGGCCTGAATTAGCTGCTGACTGAGGAGAAGAAGCCTACAGGCTGGAGGGATGTTTCATATTGGGAGGATTTTGTTGTTGTTGTAAATGCTACACATCTTGAGATAGCTGAAATACTCCTGTCACACTTTATGACCAGAAGTTTCCAACTGTTCCGGTCTGTGAAACCTGTAGGATACTTTTCAATTCAATAATTTTATTTACTTATTTTGCTTTCTGCTTTGTGGCCCAATCTGTCTGACTGAGCTGGGATACCTTTTATTGGGATAGGGTATGTTTTTCTACTTTTTACTGTCATTCTTTACGCATTTTTCATTTTTATGTTTTATTTATTAATAAGGTCTTCATATTAACTTGAGTTGGACATAAGATGGTACTATCTCCTTCTGTACACTAGAGGGCAGTGTGCATTGCTAACCCCTGCTGGAGGGAGTTCAGGGATAATAACCTCAGTGCAGCTGAACAGCAGGGTCTGAGATACGGTCCGATCTGTGAATCCTGCTCTGTTCAGTATGAGAGAATATCTCCTGTGTATTTCCTCTCTGACATTGGACCCCCTCCAAATTTTACTTGTTTTGGGGAGAAGGGCGGGTGGGTTTGTCCGCAGTCTCAAACAGAACCCCTTTGAGAAGAACAGAGCTGTTTTCTCTTTTTTATGCCTGCCTTTTATATTTCGGGCAGCTGTGGGCATTCACCTCTTTTTTATTTTTTATTTGCCATCACAGTGTCTTTGTTGAGGAAACTGCTGAGTTATGCTAGGCTAGCTGCATCGAGGCTGTGTGTTGAGTTATGCTAGGCTAGCTTCATTGAGGCTGTGTGTTGAGTTATGCTAGGCTAGCTTCATTGAGGCTGTATGCTGAGCTATGCTAGGCTAGCTTCATTGAGGCTGTATGCTGAGCTATGCTAGGCTAGCTTCATTGAGGCTGTATGCTGAGCTATGCTAGGCTAGCTTCATTGAGGCTGTATGCTGAGCTATGCTAGGCTAGCTGCATCGAGGCTGTATGCTGAGTTATGCTAAACTAGCTGCATCGAGGCTGTATGCTGAGTTATGCTAGGCTAGCTGCATCGAGGCTGTATGCTGAGTTATGCTAGGCTAGCTGCATCGAGGCTGTATGCTGAGCTATGCTAGGCTAGCTGCATCGAGGCTGTATGCTGAGCTATGCTAGGCTAGCTGCATCAAGGCTGTATGCTGAGCTATGCTAGGCTAGCTGCATCGAGGCTGTATGCTGAGTTATGCTAAACTAGCTGCATCGAGGCTGTATGCTGAGTTATGCTAGGCTAGCTGCATCGAGGCTGTATGCTGAGCTATGCTAGGCTAGCTGCATCGAGGCTGTATGCTGAGCTATGCTAGGCTAGCTGCATCAAGGCTGTATGCTGAGCTATGCTAGGCTAGCTGCATCGAGGCTGTATGCTGAGCTATGCTAGGCTAGCAGCATCAAGGCTGTGTTTAAACACAGTTTCCCAGTCACTGGTTATTTACAGGTTTTCTGGTTTATTCGACTCCAGGAGGGCTGCAGTGTCTGCAGGTTTAACTCCAGTCCTGTAGGGGGCGCTGTGTATGCAGGTTCAACTCCAGTCCTGGAGGGGCCGCTGTGTATGAAGGTTTAACTCCAGTCCTGGAGGGCCGCAGTGTCTGCAGGTTTAACTCCAGTCCTGGAGGGCCGCAGTGTCTGCAGGTTTAACTCCAGTCCTGGAGGGCCACAGTGTCTGCAGGTTTAACT
Organism: Ilyophis sp. 1 JC-2022; assembly: GCA_022702515.1. NCBI lineage: Eukaryota > Metazoa > Chordata > Actinopteri > Anguilliformes > Synaphobranchidae > Ilyophis > Ilyophis sp. 1 JC-2022. The sequence goes on along the minus strand of CM040395.1, from coordinate 473,770 downwards.
CCAGTCCTGGAGGGCCACAGTGTCTGCAGGTTTAACTCCAGTCCTGGAGGGCCGCAGTGTCTGCAGGTTTAACTCCAGTCCTGGAGTGCTACAGTAATTCTGCTTTGTGATACAGGCCCCTGGGGGTATACTATGAAGCAGGATTATGGAGTTAGCTGGATAAATTCACTGAGTAAACTTCTGAGAAAAGCTCTTCAGTTTACGTTTCAGATTTGGGAGGGTTCTAGGTTTTACTCAGTAACCCTGCTTCATAGTATACCACCCTGGTTTTACCCCAACTCTGGGGTATGCATACATATTGTATGTTTCTATGTACCATACATATGTTTACATACAGCACTGAAGGTACACTGCACGCTGTATAATAACAGTAATAATTACTTTATTTATATAGCACCTGTCATGCAGAGCAGAAAATGCTTTACAGCAAATAATGCAATAAAAAGTTTACAATAAATACAGGTAAACATTATTCTAAAAAGGATATGCTGTACACTGTTTGTTCCCTATAAGGGAATGCTGCATGTGCTTATATTGCGATAATATTCAGCATTCCGTCATGTCTGATTGGAGTGACCTTTGACCCCACGTTGCCATTGGACACGTGCACATGAACACTGAGTCCGCATGTGACCCCACCCTTTCCAAATTGTGTCAGAGGTGCACTGCCCACCACCCCCTCTTCTTATTCTTGCACTTTTTACTTTGAGTGAGGCATTTGTTTTGACCCTTCTAACTATAAATATCTATAAATATGTCCCCCAAACTCGTGTGTGACGCCCCCACAACCACCCCCCCCCCCCCAGGTTCTTTTACATTACACTACATTACATTACATTATAGTCATTTAGCAGACGCTCTTATCCAGAGCGACGTACATATTGCATAGTGCACATGCGGACTCATAGGTTCTTGACACTCGCACGTGTGGGAAACCTCAGACCAGGGGCCTGTTCCAGACCGTACTTCAATTACTTTTTAACTATTTAATTGTGCGTGAAATTAAAAAAGAAAACTTGCAGATCCATGAGAATTCTTGTGGAACCATGTTACTTAACCAAAATGTCACAGTTATGAATTAAGAAGACATTTGTTTTTATTATTGACAAAAATTGGTGAAGATTTCCAGTAATCTGCTAAAATATTCCTGGTGTTTATAGGAAGGTAAAGTCTTTCAAAAGTCTTTTTTTTGACCCAGCTCTGAACCGCACGTTGCCTGACGTTTGAATTTTTGTGTGTCATTTGAATTTTGTATGTCTCTATTTTGTATGTCTATATTAAACGTTATTATGTTTATTTATTTATTTATTTATTTCTTATTGCTTTTTGTTGGTTATTTCCGAATGTAATGAAAGAAATCAAACCTGCGCTCAAAAATAGTAGAAAAAAACTACGACTAAAACCACCTTGCAACCAAATACAAAATAAATAAGTTCACAAAAATGGGAGGATAGTTGCTTGTTAAATTAAGTCCCTCTTTGCCTCCCTACCCCCCCCCCCCCCCTCAGAATGATCCCCTGGGGGAGGGCAGAGGAGGTGCACCCCCCCACCCCCTCAGAATGATCCCCTGGGGGAGGGCAGAGGAGGTGCACCCCCCACCCCCTCAAAATGATCCCCTGGGGGAGGGCAGAGGAGGTGCACCCCCCCACCCCTGAATGGTACCCCGGGGGAGGGGGCACTGGTAGAGTGTTGTTCTGAGTGCTGATTCGATCCCGCTGAGGTTCACATGCTATTTATGGCAGGTTTGTTGCTATGAAAGCTCAGCTCTCCAAACCATACATGGTTGCTCTTGTAAGAGGTTAGCGCACGGCTCGAGGCCTGCCGTCCTCACATAAGTGCAAACCGGCCCCGGGATCGAGCCGTCAGGCGCTCTCAAGGCTGGGATTGGGTGGGAGGATTCTTTACATATTTACTGGATCCTTGGACTTCTTCTGGAAAGAAACTCACTGATTTGACTTTGGATTTGCAAAATCTAACCAGCAATACCCCTGGAATACAAATCTGTCAATACAATCTCTATCTTTCTATTTATCTCTCTCTCTCTCTCTCTCTCTCTCTCTCTCTCTCTCTCTCTCTCCCTGATTTATTTTACTCATGGGTAACCAGTGGGAAAGCACCGTTCTATATTTGTAAGGTCCTGAATCATCGTGATCACAGGTCTAGCTGCTTGGCATTGCTCCGGGGGAGCTGGTGGCAGTGTTGGGTCACTGGCGTGCTTTCAGCCTCCTCCACGGTGACCCCCCCCTCTCTTCCTCCCCCAATCCCGAAAAAGGTCCAGAGAGGTACGGAACGGTGCCTTTATCCACTTCAAATTCAAAACTTTCCTTCCACGCTGGACGGCTCTTTAACTGGTCCACTCCCTGCCTGCTGCCACGGCAACACCCCAGCCTTCCTAGAGCTTAATGTAGTCTCCCTGGAGCCAAGCACCATAGAGCAAGAGTAAGTACTGCTACCATTCCCTTTGGCTGATGAGTGCTTACGATGGCTGGTGTTAATAACTCAAAGCAGCAGAGGCTGTGTTTCTGATGAGGGCTAACGATCGCTGGTGTTAATAACTCAAAGCAGCAGAGGCTCTGTTTCTGATGAGGGCTGACAGAATGAGTAGCCAACAGAATGGCAGGAGCCTGATTGTTGAACCCTTGAGTTTATAGATTTTCTCATGTGTGTTTACTTAGTACACAATGCACAGGCTCCTCCCACTCGCTCTCTTTCACACACATACAGAAGCAGAATTATCACTCTGCTACACACACACACATACACACATGCACACACACATACAGAAGCAGAATTATCACTCTGCTACACACACACACATGCACACACACATACAGAAGCAGAATTATCACTCTGCTACACACACACACATACACACATGCACACACACATACAGAAGCAGAATTATCACTCTGCTACACACACACACACTCACCTTTCCCATTTTGCACGTGGGTGTACAGCATTTGATTGATGTTGTTGTGAGCACGTGTTTATGTTTAAGCTTATTTAAGCTTATTTAAGCTTATTTAAGCTTGTTTAAGCTTGTTGCTAAGCTTGTTGCTAAGCAGCCCATCATTGGCTGAGGTTTATCTGGTCATTGGCTTGGAGGGACACCGGGGTCAGCCTGTTTCTCTCTCTGTGTGTCCACTGACCTGTATCCACTGACCTGTATCCACTGACCTGTGTCCACTGACCTGTATCCACTGACCTGTATCCACTGACCTGTGTGGAAACCTAGAAAACCAGGAGCTCAGCCAAGGTCAGCAGGTTTCGGTGGGCAGGGGGCAAGGGGCAGGGGGCAGGGGGCAGGGGGGTTTAGGGGTGATGGGGGTGACACTCCCAGACAAGGCACAGTGACCTGGGGTTGCCTTTATTCTCCAGAGTGTTCAGGAGGGGGTGAGTGTGCGAGGGGTGGCTCTTTATTCTCCATAGTGTTCAGGAGGGGGTAAGTGTGCGAGGGGTGGCTCTTTATTCTCCATAGTGTTCAGGAGGGGGTAAGTGTGCGAGGGATTGCCTTTATTCGCCATAGTGTTCAGGAGGGATAAGTGTGCGAGGGGTTGCCTTTATTCTCCATAGTGTTCAGGAGGGGGTAAGTGTGCGAGGGGTGGCCCTTTATTCTCCATAGTGTTCAGGAGGGGGTGAGTGTGCGAGGGGTGGCTCTTTATTCTCCATAGTGTTCAGGAGGGGGCAAGTGTGCGAGGGGTTGCCTTTATTCTCCATAGTGTTCAGGAGGGTGTAAGTGTGCGAGGGGTGGCTCTTTATTCTCCATAGTGTTCAGGTGGGGGCAAGTGGGCGAGGGGTTGCCTTTATTCTCCATAGTGTTCAGGAGGGGGTAAGTGTGCAAGGGGTGGCTCTTTATTCTCCATAGTGTTCAGGAGGGGGTAAGTGTGCGAGGGGTAGCTCTTTATTCTCCATAGTGTTCAGGAGGGGGTAAGTGTGCGAGGGGTGGCTCTTTATTCTCCATAGTGTTCAGGAGGGGGTAAGTGTCCGAGGGGTTGCCTTTATTCTCCATAGTGTTCAGGAGGGGGTAAGTGTGCAAGGGGTGGCTCTTTATTCTCCATAGTGTTCAGGAGGGGGTAAGTGTGCGAGGGGTAGCTCTTTATTCTCCATAGTGTTCAGGAGGGGGTAAGTGTGCGAGGGGTGGCTCTTTATTCTCCATAGTGTTCAGGAGGGGGTAAGTGTGCGAGGGGTAGCTCTTTATTCTCCATAGTGTTCAGGAGGGGGTAAGTGTGCGAGGGGTTGCCTTTATTCTCCATAGTGTTCAGGAGGGGGTAAGTGTGCGAGGGGTAGCTCTTTATTCTCCATAGTGTTCAGGAGGGGGTAAGTGTGCGAGGGGTGGCCCTTTATTCTCCATAGTGTTCAGGAGGGGGTAAGTGTGCGAGGGGTTGCCTTTATTCTCCATAGTGTTCAGGAGGGGGTAAGTGTGCAAGGGGTGGCTCTTTATTCTCCATAGTGTTCAGGAGGGGGTAAGTGTGCGAGGGGTGGCCCTTTATTCTCCATAGTGTTCAGGAGGGGGTAAGTGTGCGAGGGGTTGCCTTTATTCTCCATAGTGTTCAGGAGGGGGTAAGTGTGCGAGGGGTTGCCTTTATTCTCCATAGTGTTCAGGAGGGGGTAAGTGTGCAAGGGGTGGCCCTTTATTCTCCATAGTGTTCAGGAGGGGGTAAGTGTGCGAGGGGTGGCCCTTTATTCTCCATAGTGTTCAGGAGGGGGTAAGTGTGCGAGGGGTTGCCTTTATTCTCCATAGTGTTCAGGAGGGGGTAAGTGTGCAAGGGGTGGCTCTTTATTCTCCATAGTGTTCAGGAGGGGGTAAGTGTGCGAGGGGTAGCTCTTTATTCTCCATAGTGTTCAGGAGGGGGTAAGTGTGCGAGGGGTGGCCCTTTATTCTCCATAGTGTTCAGGAGGGGGTAAGTGTGCGAGGGGTTGCCTTTATTCTCCATAGTGTTCAGGAGGGGGTAAGTGTGCAAGGGGTGGCTCTTTATTCTCCATAGTGTTCAGGAGGGGGTAAGTGTGCGAGGGGTTGCCTTTATTCTCCATAGTGTTCAGGAGGGGGTAAGTGTGCGAGGGGTAGCTCTTTATTCTCCATAGTGTTCAGGAGGGGGTAAGTGTGCGAGGGATTGCCTTTATTCTCCATAGTGTTCAGGAGGGGGTAAGTGTGCGAGGGGTGGACCTTTATTCTCCATAGTGTTCAGGAGGGGGTAAGTGTGCGAGGGGTTGCCTTTATTCTCCATAGTGTTCAGGAGGGGGTAAGTGTGCAAGGGGTGGCTCTTTATTCTCCATAGTGTTCAGGAGGGATAAGTGTGCGAGGGGTTGCCTTTATTCTCCATAGTGTTCAGGAGGGATAAGTGTGCAAGGGGTTGCCTTTATTCTCCATAGTGTTCAGGAGGGGGTAAGTGTGCGAGGGGTTGCCTTTATTCTCCATAGTGTTCAGGAGGGGGTAAGTGTGCGAGGGGTTGCCTTTATTCTCCATAGTGTTCAGGAGGGGGTAAGTGTGCGAGGGGTTGCCTTTATTCTCCATAGTGTTCAGGAGGGATAAGTGTGCAAGGGGTTGCCTTTATTCTCCATAGTGTTCAGGAGGGGGTAAGTGTGCGAGGGGTTGCCTTTATTCTCCATAGTGTTCAGGAGGGGGTAAGTGTGCGAGGGGTGGCTCTTTATTCTCCATAGTGTTCAGGAGGGGGTAAGTGTGCGAGGGGTGGCTCTTTATTCTCCATAGTGTTCAGGAGGGGGTAAGTGTGCGAGGGGTGGCTCTACTCCATCCCGCTGCAGATGGGAATGTTAACCTAATAAAGGCTGGTCTTCAGCTCTGAGAAACAGCAGAGCCCTGCTCAGGATCTGCTCAATGTCAGGAGAGCTGGCCGCTGTACATGTAGCCACATTTCCACATTTTTTGGGGATAGTTTTTAAAAATCATTTGTAGACCTGGTAGGTTTGTAGAAGTAATCAAATACTTTTCTGGACGCTTTTACAAGGACTGTGGTGGTGGTGCTGAATGCAGACAGCAGGAATTTACAGTAATCTAATGGACAGGAGCTCTATCCCATTGGCTTTGTATACAGCAGGTCTTATTGATCAAGTCACAATTGTTTATCAAATCCCCTCTTTTGAGAGACTGTCCACACAATATTTTAAAAAAGGGCCACATTTGTATGTTCAGATAATCTGCATGGTTCTTATTTCCATTATAAATTGGTGACATAAGACAAAGGAAAGGAACTTGAGAAGACAAAATGCATGGCCATGTATTGGATATGAATCGGATTGAAGACCACATGCAAATAGTGTCCAAATTGGAATGGAAAATATCAAATTCCATGTGATTATCTTCTGTTTAGACTTCAAAGAAAAAATCAGATACTTGTGAAAATATGGGTTAAATCTGATTTGATTTGCTTCAAACTTCCTGTATAAACAAAGCTATAATGAATTATATGTGCTCCCCAGAGCAAAGCGTTTTAAGTTTCTCACAGCGTGTAACACTTTAGTATTTCACACTTGGTCAGGGAGATTGTGAAACGCGGACATGTGCACAGATTTCCATCACAACCTGAAATGGCTTTTATGATCCGAGTCACTGGCCAGGAGTAAGGCTTACGGTAAATAAAAATAAAAAACAACACTGTCATTTATGTGTCTACAGTTGTGTGTATTTTTTATTGTTATTTAGCACTTAAATGATCAGTTAAAATGGCTGCTTATACAGTTAACTCACCTCATCTGGTTACTTTGGTCTGAATTGTTTTATAATTATAATAATATAATTTTGAGATAGAAAAAAGAAAAAAAACTCTGATTCTGGCAGATTCTGTGGAACAATTGCAACAAACCTGGCATGAGTCGCACAGATCTGCATTACAAGTGGAACAGCTGCTGCCAATCTGTTAGAACAGGGACAGGTGTTCCAGCTACTATGGGACTGAGGGATTTTAAACCTGTCTGTTAGAACAGGGACAGGTGTTCCAGCTACTATGGGACTGAGGGATTTTAAACCTGTCTGTTAGAACAGGGACAGGTGTTCCAGCTACAATGGGACTGAGGGATTTTAAACCTGTCTGTTAGAACAGGGACAGGTGTTCCAGCTACAATGGGACTGAGGGATTTTAAACCTGTCTGTTAGAACAGGGACAGGTGTTCCAGCTACAATGGGACTGAGGGATTTTAAACCTGTCTGTTAGAACAGGGACAGGTGTTCCAGCTACTATGGGACTGAGGGATTTTAAACCTGTCTGTTAGAACAGGGACAGGTGTTCCAGCTACTATGGGACTGAGGGATTTTAAACCTGTTTTGTTGATTTCTTCATTGGAGTCACCTGGACAGGAAGTTGAGTCAGAAATACCAACCCAAGTGTTCGGCTAATTGAACAGTGAGGATTTTCCCTGTTGTTCAGTCTCACGGCCGTTCAGGTCTGGTTCGGTTCTGGTTCGGTTCTCGGCCTGTTAATCCCGGTTTTTGGTTCCTTCCCCCCACCCCAAGCTGAGAATGGTGATCTCCAAAAGGCAGGACCCAAGCCTTACAGGTCAGCAGCAGGGAATCTCCTTTTATGTTTTTAGCCATATTACTAGAGGTGGGACAATGCACCGAATGTGTAAATACAACTGCATCGATCTGTAAGATTCGAATCGATAAGCATCGATTAATATCGCATTTTAAATGAATGTGCACATGTATTAATTTATTCAAAAATTATTTAAAATATATATTTCTGAGACACGACTACTTTTAAAACTGTTTTGACCAGCTTCAATCCATGTTTCTGCTCCAACCCCCACGTAAGCGTCAGTTGAAAGTAGGGACAGGCGGGAATCAAGCGACAATTAGACGGACAGATCTGAGCGAAATGGCTAGCTGCGTGCTCGCTGAGTGCGACAAAAGAGACAGAAACTTACAGAATTTGCGATGTTCCGAACAGAAAATCAGTGGTATGGAAGCATTTCGGGTTTAGAAAGAAGGAGAGTGTACTTGACAAAACCGCTGCAATATGCAAGATCTGCCAAGTAGAAATCAGATACACAGGCAACACCACAAACATGATAAACCATTTGAGCTGACGATACACAATTGACGTGAAGGACAGCAAGCGCGTTAGCAAGCTAAAGTCGGGAGTCATTGACACGTCCCCTGAGTTTCCTGGAGAAATGGCCAAACAGTTCTTTTTTTTGTATAATTGTTTTTATACACATACCGTGTCCAGACAGTTAATTGTAAAGTGCTTTCTGATATTTAAATTTAAACCATTTTCTATTCAAAATCAAGTAGACGTTAGAGACAAAAAACAAAAATAGTAAGACTATTTCCAATGTCTTACGTTCAATTAATTATTACTACGTTAACTGTCCGATTCACAAAATGAATGTCGTGGAACCTAGATACACCATACAGAAAATATTTGAGTGAAAAATGTATACCTGCTCTGTATGAAGAGGTGAAGAAAACGCTACGAGAGTAGCTTTAACTTCGGATGGATGGGCATCTTGCTCCACCGAAGTTCTAGATCGTACTAAGATTTAGGAAAGTCTTATGCATGACACTAACCTATAGGCTATTTCATTTTTCTTGGCCCAGTTTAGTCATTGTTATACATTTAGCCATTTTCATTTTGTAAATAAAGGAAATGTATTAGGGTACCATGTCTGACACTGTTTGAAAAACAATAACCTAAATAGGGCAACTTTAGAAAATACACTGTTAGTCATGTTTATTGCTGCATTATTTGCTGCAGACAGCTGCAAAATGTATGGCATGCCTTAACAATAAACATAATGCTGTGAACTTGGTGTAAGGTTCTAATTGAATATTTAATTACTGCTGAATGTATCGGTATCAAATCACATTAGCATACCTATTACTTTTTTTAAAGTATCTAAATTAATCGAACTGAATCGAATCGTGGTCAAACGTAAGATATTATGATGCATCGAACCTTTGCCTATAAAGAATCGGAATCGAATCGAATCGTTATGGGATTGAATCGTCCCACCCCTACATATTACCATTAAGCACCAGCCTGTGACTGGGAGGCCAGCTGGCTTTTGTCTCAAAAATGTTGTCAACTTAATAAAATACAAAAGTTGAGGGTTGAGTTGTAATGGCAAGATGTTCTGAGCTTAAATTAAGTTTTTTGTGTGCATTACTGTGTTATACAAAGACAGTTTTACTTTTGTTTTACCAAAACAATTTGGTAGTGACTAACTCACGGTTAAATATGTACATGCCTGAGATTATTATTAATTTAATATAATTCATGATTTATGAAATACCACAATTGTATTTTGTTCTGTTCATAATGCAGATTATTGTGACTGAATACTGATTTTATTGTTGGAGTTTGTTTTCTGGTTTTCATTGTTATTGACACTTCGTTGATCAATGAGGCAAGCGTTTGGATAAGTTTGATATCTGCTACGTCAAAAATAAATCACTTCAATAACTTGATGGCAAACTACAGTTGGCAGTGGTTTTTGGGGGTGCAGTTCCTTTTATTTTTCTGCTGGTAGTATAAAGAGTGAGTGCACCCCAGTATGAGTGCGCCCCAAAAGCTGAATTCTGCTCCTGTTGATGCTTTAGCTTGTCCAGTGCTTTGGATATTATGAGGGAAATATATTCTGTGTGATTTGTATTTTTTTACAGTGCTTTGGATATTATGGGAGAAATAGATTGCGTGTGTGATTTGGTAGCTGTTGTAATTACATTGCGTTCACTTAGCAAGAGGGAATACAAGCGCGTCCAACAGAGCTAGCCCTGGCTAACAGCATTCCAAGATGAGTGAGTGTAAGTGTCGTAGCCCTGGCTGACAGCACTAGCCCTGGCTGACAGCGTTCCCAGATCAGTGAGTGTAAGTATAGTAGCCCTGGCTGACAGCACTAGCCCTGGCTGACAGCATTCCCAGATCAGTGAATGTAAGTGTAGTAGCCCTGGCTGACAGCACTAGCCCTGGCTGACAGCGTTCCCAGATCAGTGAGTGTAAGTGTAGTAGCCCTGGCTAACAGCATTCCCAGATCAGTGAGTGTAAGTGTAGTAGCCCTGGCTAACAGCATTCCCAGATCAGTGAGTGTAAGTGTAGTAGCCCTGGCTGACAGCGTTCCCAGATCAGTGAGTGTAAGTGTAGTAGCCCTGGCTGACAGCACTAGCCCTGGCTGACAGCGTTCCCAGATCAGTGAGTGTAAGTGTAGTAGCCCTGGCTAACAGCATTCCCAGATCAGTGAGTGTAAGTGTAGTAGCCCTGGCTGACAGCACTAGTCCTGGCTAAGAACAGTCTCAGATCAGTGAGTGTAAGTGTAGTAGCCCTGGCTAACAGCACTAGCCCTGGCTGACAGCATTCCCAGATCAGTGAATGTAAGTGTAGTAGCCCTGGCTGACAGCACTAGCCCTGGCTGACAGCATTCCCAGATCAGTGAATGTAAGTGTAGTAGCCCTGGCTGACAGCACTAGCCCTGGCTGACAGCATTCCCAGATCAGTGAATGTAAGTGTAGTAGCCCTGGCTGACAGCACTAGCCCTGGCTAACAGCAGTCTCAGATCAGTGAGTGTAAGTGCATTGTTAATAAAGCACCAAACTAAGCCAGCCTATAACCTTGAAAAAAATCATAGTGAAGTAAATGAGAGAAGCTTCATGGAGCCTCTTCCTCTATGGGGTCCTGCAGATAGACTCCCTGGCCTTAGCCCCACCTTCCTCTATTGTGTGTGTGTGTGTGTGTGTGTGTGTGTGTGTGTGTGTGTGTGTGTGTGTGTGTGTGTGTGTGTGTGTGTGTGTGTGTGTGTGTGTGTGTGTGTGTGTGTGTGTGTGTGTGTCAGTCTGTATCTTCAGAGCTAGTGACAGGGATTAAGAGTGCAGTCTGTCAGCCAGAATAAAGGACAGGAGGGGATGGGGGGCATTATAGAGGGGGGAGAGAGGGCGAAGAGACAAATGGGGAGAGGGAGAGAGAGAGAGAGAGAGAGAGAGAGACCGACAGAAAGAAGCGGGATAAATAGAGGGAGAGGGAGAACGCAGTCAGCTTGTGGAGGCCTCTCTGCTGCAGCCAGTCAAATCACACGTTTCCTTATTGGGGTCGTATGCGAGGGAGGGAGGGCATGGCCCTGCCTCTTTAGTATGCCAAGGGGGGGCGGCAGGGTTTCTCTCTCTCTCTGTGTGTGTGTGTGTGTGTGTGTGTGTGTGTGTGTGTGTGTGTGATTTTCCTTTTGTCACTGTATGCACTCAACTTCTTCTGGATAAGAGTTTGTGAAATCAAATAATTCAGAAGTTGGCAAAAAAATCCAGAAATGTACTTCTAGGAACAGGGTCCTCTCTCTGCAGTAGAAATGGGGGGATTCACTGTGTGTGTGAGTTCACTGCTCATTTTGATGAAGTATAAAGCCGCCTTGTGCCTCTTGGCAGCCGTTAAGGCTGGGATGTTTAAATTAATTCCCAGGGGGCCGCAGTGTCTGCATTTCAATCAGCAGCCAATTAAGTTTTTGCGAATAAAGTATGTGGATTATTTAACCAATTAATGTCTTTAAGGCATCCTGAACTTTGTTTGAACATAAAGCTACCTGGCACCGATATTTGTCATAATTTTCAAGCTCACCTTCATGAGTTGCTCCAAATGGTCAGAAACAGACCAATGAAGAATCACGTTTTATCTCTCCCCACTTCTATTGCATGGTGAAAAAGGCCTAAAAAGCAGACTTCACATCACATAAACGAATGCAAACAACGTGGATTACGCCCATATAGAAAATAATTTTAAGGTGAAGGACAGATCTGGCTCTTGATTCATGTCACTGATTGGCCAGAAATCCCACCCCCCTGGTAACCCAGCTCTAAACCAGCCCCTGATTGGATGGGAAGAATGAAAACCAGCAGGGCTCCTGTTTTCATTGGCCAGACTTGAGTATCCCTGTTCTACAGTATCACTGCTCACAGAGGAAGCTATTTTTAGGTGAAATGTTGTGGCATACACGCTGCCTCGGGCGAGCTGGAATCACGGTCAGGAGCTCGGAAGAGTCGCGCCCTGATGAGCACCCTCCTTCCTACTACCACCTGATGGAGTTGTAGTGGCTAATTCGCAAGCGGTCGCTATGGGGAAAGGAATTACATAGGGGTGCAATTGGTTGCCAAATTAGGAGAAAATGGGAAAAATCTGAAACAAATTTATTAAAAAGAATAAAAAAAAATGAAATATTAAATAACACGAGGAAAAGTTGTTCCTTTTGCAAAAACCAAGAGAATTGACAAACCTGCAGGTACATGGACAATATGAGGTTAATAAACTTTGTTTACTTTTGGTCTGTGTTTTATTAATGAAGGTCATTGTGGATTTACAGCTAAGAGTCGTTCATGTCCAGACATCAAGTAAGGGGCAGAATGCAGATGAGATCGGAGCGATAACAGGGAGGAGCGGAGGTTTGGAGGGAGGAGCGGAGGTTTGGAGGGAGGAGCGGAGGTTTGGAGGGAGGAGCGGGGGTTTGGAGAGAGGAGCGGAGGCTTGGAGGGAGGAGCGGGGGTTTGGAGGGAGGAGCGGGTGTTTGGAGGGAGGAGCGGGTGTTTGGAGGGAGGAGCGGGGGTTTGGAGGGAGCAGTGGGGGTTTGGAGGGAGGATCGGAGGTTTGGAGGGAGGAGCGGGGGTTTGGAGAGAGGAGCGGAGGCTTGGAGGGAGGAGCGGAGGCTTGGAGGGAGGAGCGGGTGTTTGGAGGGAGGATCGGAGGTTTGGAGGGAGGAGCGGAGGCTTGGAGGGAGGAGCGGGTGTTTGGAGGGAGGAGCGGAGGCTTGGAGGGAGGAGCGGGTGTTTGGAGGGAGGAGCGGGGGTTTGGAGGGAGGAGCGGAGGCTTGGAGGGAGGAGCGGGTGTTTGGAGGGAGGAGCGGGGGTTTGGAGGGAGGAGCGGAGGCTTGGAGGGAGGAGCGGGTGTTTGGAGGGAGGAGCGGAGGCTTGGAGGGAGGAGCGGGTGTTTGGAGGGAGGAGCGGAGGCTTGGAGGGAGGAGCGGGTGTTTGGAGGGAGGAGCGGGGGTTTGGAGGGAGGAGCGGAGGTTTGGAGGGAGGAGCGGGTGTTTGGAGGGAGGAGCGGGGGTTTGGAGGGAGGAGCGGAGGCTTGGAGGGAGGAGCGGGTGTTTGGAGGGAGGAGCGGGGGTTTGGAGGGAGCAGTGGGGGTTTGCTTGCTTGCGAGTGTCTGTGTGAAATTGAACTGGCGTTAGCTGTAAATCTGTGCCATTTAGCCCCCTTAACCTGAAGTTTTCAGCATAATGTTGTGATTATAGTCAGAGTAAGAGGATTCTGGCTGCCCGAGAGCTAATTTCGCGTCCCCCCCACCCTCCTTCTCAGCCTAGTGCTCTCTCTCTCTCTCTCTCCCGCTCTCTCTCTCTCTCTCTCTCTCCCGCTCTCTCTCTCTCTCTCTCTCCTTCTTTCTCTTTCTCTCCCTCTTTCTCTTTTTTTTTCCTGACGGGTGGAATTTCTTGTCCATTTGACAGGATTCTCTCTGCCTCTCCTCCTCCAGATGCCGATGAATCTGAAGCCCGTCCAAGCATCGGCCCGCACTGCGCCTCACTCCATTTCCCCCCTCCCTCTCCCTGAGGGCTGCTCCCTTCCTCCTCCTCTTGCTCCTCCAATCTGTTCCAGTACTTTATAGTGTCATTTTGGGCTGTAATCTGATTAGGGTGGTGAGCGGCTTTAGCTCAGCAGGCTGTTGTGATGCGTGGAATGTGCCGGAAGGTTCTGGAGACGTCCTGACAGCTCTCTTCTGCGCTGGGGAAACTAGAGTTTTTGCGCTCTGCCGAATGTAGCCGAGCCCCCTTGGGAGTGTGTGGGGATTGTGTTTTTTTTTTTTTGCGTCCATCTGCGTCCAAAAATTGTGTCTCAGTTCAGTCTGCTTTCAGCCGCTGTCGCGTTTCTCCGTCTTTGGATAATACCTAATACCCTCCCCCCAGCCTGCCAAACTGCCCCCCCCAGCCTGTCAAACTACCCCCTCCAACCACAATCATGTTCCGGAACCCGTGCATGACAAGCTACCTGAACCAGGCTGGGTTCTGTGGGCCAGGTAAGTGTGCCGATCTGAGGGAGATCTGGAACCGAGCGTGCAAGTGAGTGAGTGTGTGTGCAGGTGTGAGTGTGTGTGTGTGGAGGGGGGAAAGTATACTTGGATGAGGATTGATTGCATAAAGTTACGGTGGTACAGTGTGGAGTACTTCTCTGTGCTGTTATCACTCTACTGTGCTTCTCTGTGCTGTTATCACTCTACTGCACTGCGCTTCTCTGTGCTGTTATCACTCTACTGCGCTTCTCTGTGCTGTTATCACTCTACTGCGCTTCTCTGTGCTGTTATCACTCTACTGCGCTTCTCTGTGCTGTTATCACTCTACTGCGCTCCTCTGTGCTGTTATCACTCTACTGTGCTCCTCTGTGCTGTTATCACTCTACTGCACTTCTCTGTGCTGTTATCACTCTACTGCACTCCTCTGTGCTGTTATCACTCTACTGCACTTCTCTGTGCTGTTATCACTCTACTGCGCTCCTCTGTGCTGTTATCACTCTACTGCGCTCCTCTGTGCTGTTATCACTCTACTGCGCTTCTCTGTGCTGTTATCACTCTACTGCGCTCCTCTGTGCTGTTATCACTCTACTGCGCTCCTCTGTGTTGTTATCACTCTACTGCGCTCCTCTGTGCTGTTATCACTCTACTGCACTTCTCTGTGCTGTTATCACTCTACTGCACTGCACTCCTCTGTGCTGTTATCACTCTACTGCACTTCTCTGTGCTGTTATCACTCTACTGCGCTTCTCTGTGCTGTTATCACTCTACTGCGCTGTTCTGTGCTGTTATCACTCTACTGCACTCCTCTGTGCTGTTATCACTCTACTGCGCTGCACTCCTCTGTGCTGTTATCACTCTACTGCGCTCCTCTGTGCTGTTATCACTCTACTGCACTCCTCTGTGCTGTTATCACTCTACTGCACTGCACTCCTCTGTGCTGTTATCACTCTACTGCGCTGTACTCCTCTGTGCTGTTATCACTCTACTGCGCTCCTCTGTGCTGTTATCACTCTACTGCACTCCTCTGTGCTGTTATCACTCTACTGCACTGCACTCCTCTGTGCTGTTATCACTCTACTGCGCTGTACTCCTCTGTGCTGTTATCACTCTACTGCGCTCCTCTGTGCTGTTATCACTCTACTGCGCTGCACTCCTCTGTGCTGTTATCACTCTACTGCGCTCCTCTGTGCTGTTATCACTCTACTGCACTCCTCTGTGCTGTTATCACTCTACTGCATTCCACTGTGCTGTTATCACTACTGCGCTGCACTTCTCTGTGCTGTTATCACTCTACTGCGCTCCTCTGTGCTGTTATCACTCTACTGCGCTCCTCTGTGCTGTTATCACTCTACTGCACTCCTCTGTGCTGTTATCGCTCTACTGCACTCCTCTGTGCTGTTATTACTCTACTGCGCTCCTCTGTGCTGTTATCACTCTACTGCACTCCTCTGTGCTGTTATCACTCTACTGCGCTGCGCTCCTCTGTGCTGTTATTACTCTACTGCGCTCCTCTGTGCTGTTATCACTCTACTGCGCTGCGCTCCTCTGTGCTGTTATTACTCTACTGCGCTCCTCTGTGCTGTTATCACTCTACTGCGCTCCTCTGTGCTGTTATCACTCTACTGCACTCCTCTGTGCTGTTATCACTCTACTGCGCTCCTCTGTGCTGTTATCACTCTACTGCACTCCTCTGTGCTGTTATTACTCTACTGCGCTCCTCTGTGCTGTTATCACTCTACTGCGCTTCTCTGTGCTGTTATCACTCTACTGCGCTCCTATCACTCTACTGCGCTTCTCTGTGCTGTTATCACTCTACTGCGCTCCTCTGTGCTGTTATCACTCTACTGCACTTCTCTGTGCTGTTATCACTTTACTGCACTCCTCTGTGCTGTTATCACTCTACTGCACTCCTCTGTGCTGTTATTACTCTACTGCGCTCCTCTGTGCTGTTATCACTCTACTGCGCTCCTCTGTGCTGTTATCACTCTACTGCACTCCTCTGTGCTGTTATCACTCTACTGCGCTCCTCTGTGCTGTTATCACTCTACTGCACTCCTCTGTGCTGTTATTACTCTACTGCGCTCCTCTGTGCTGTTATCACTCTACTGCGCTTCTCTGTGCTGTTATCACTCTACTGCGCTCCTATCACTCTACTGCGCTTCTCTGTGCTGTTATCACTCTACTGCGCTCCTCTGTGCTGTTATCACTCTACTGCACTTCTCTGTGCTGTTATCACTCTACTGCACTCCTCTGTGCTGTTATCACTCTACTGCACTCCTCTGCGCTCCTATCACTCTACTGCGCTTCTCTGTGCTGTTATCAGGGATGTGGTGTTTGCCGGTTCAGTGTCTGTACAGTGTATGCATTAGTGACATTACTGCTCAGAATCTTATGGTCTCATAATCCCCAATTTTATAAACTTTTAAATCACTTTTTAAGTTTATGTGCAGATTTTGGATATACAGGTGCAGCTCAAAAAATTTGAATATCGTGAAAAAGTTCAATATTTTTTGTCACTCATGTCAGAAAGTGAAACTCATATATTATATAGATTCATTACACATAGAGTGAAATATTTCAAGCCTTTATTTCTTGTAATTTTGATGATTATGGCTTACAGCTAATGAAACCCAAAATTCAGTGTCTCAGAAAATTAGAATATTTTGCTTTAACATATTTTTAAAGTATCATATTTAATATTTGGTCGCATATCCTTTGCATGCTGTTTCTTCCTGAAGTCTGTGACCAATCAACATCAAAAGACTCTCAATATCTTATTTTCAGGTACTGTTACAAGCGATACTATAACCTCTCTGCATTTGAACTGATCTCTATGAGAATTGGGGGGTAAGACTAGATTCAGCTGTAAATTACGCTGGTACAGTATGGAACACATGACTGGCGAAATGGCTGTACGTCATCAAGGGTCTAAGGTATCAAACGAGCCCCAAACCATCACTCTGCGGCCAGATATGGAGTAGATGTGGATGGATCCCTTTAAGGGTTGTTTCTCCTGACTTTTTTCCCCATAAAGTTCTATAGGAATATGAGTCAGGAGAAATAACCCTTGCAGTGATCCATCCACATCTACTCCATATCTGGCAACAGAGTGATGGTTTGGGGCTCATTCGATAGCTCAGACATAATCGTCAAAATTACAAGAAATAAAGGCTTGAAATATTTCACTATGTGTAATGAATCTGAAATGAGTGACAAAAAATATTGAACTTTTTCACGATATTCAAATTTTTTGAGCTGCACCTGTACTGTTTTGTATAGTCCTGTCTGTGCTGTGATTAGTATAGGTGTGTGTGTGTCGGTGCTGTGATTAGTATGGGTGTGTGTGTGTCGGTGCTGTGATTAGTATGGGTGTGTGTGTGTCGGTGCTGTGATTAGTATGGGTGTGTGTGTGTCGGTGCTGTGATTAGTATGGGTGTGTGTGTGTCGGTACTGTGATTAGTATGGGTGTGTGTGTCAGTGCTGTGATTAGTATGGGGGTGTGTATGGAGGTGCTGTGATTAGTATTGGGGTGTGTGTGGGTGCTGTGATTAGTATGGGGGTGTGTGTGTCGGTGCTGTGATTAGTATGGGGGTGTGTGTGTAGGTACTGTGATTAGTATGGGTGTGTGTGTGTCGGTGCTGTGATTAGTATGGGGGTGTGTATGGAGGTGCTGTGATTAGTATTGGGGTGTGTGTGGGTGCTGTGATTAGTATGGGGGTGTGTGTGTCGGTGCTGTGATTAGTATGGGGGTGTGTCTCTCGCCTCCATATTCGTCTCTTACCACCTCTCCAGAGAAGGCATAATTTCTTTAGTAATAACGGGCAATAAGAAGATGCTGATATTGCTTTGTGTACCTGTATACAGTTCATATAACAAATAAAACTACTACTACTACTACTACAACCCCCCCCCCCCCCTAAAGTAAGCCAGCATATAAAATGGTACATATATACAATTTAACCTTACGTATTCATTACAAAATGTTGTTTAAATATGTTGCAGATTGTTTAACAAAACGATTGAAAAATGTATCACCTTCCTAGCCAGTAGGCCTATAGCAACCGATAAAATAAAAGTCTACCCGTATTCGTTCTTGCATTCTCACAATGCTTTGCACTTTTGTGAAAATCCTCATAAGGGCGCTTTACGTTAACATAGAGTTGACTGAGATTAATTCAACAGAGAAGAGTAAAGACATATGGAAAATAGCCTTTTTAATTGACCTTCTTAAACGTGTTCAGCTCGTTTCAATTGACAATATAAACGTAGTAACAGGGTGTTCAAAATGTTGCTTTTAAAACGACATTGACAAATATGAAAAGCTAATCAAATGAAATAGGGTTCACACTCAGTCAGTGTGGATTCGTGGAAATAGGTTAAATACGCTACTGCTTTTAACGTTCAAATTATTAACACTTCAACTCATCAAACAATGAATTACATGAAATCCCATTTCAATAATGTAGCCTATTGAAATGTAAAGGATAACAAAAAATAGCCCATTAAATTTATACATATATTTATGCTACAGTTAAACATCACATTAAACGCAATTCTCATTCGCCTTTAAGTGCTGTACTGCATCATCATAGCGACGGAGAACTTTAATCCCTGAACGTATTACATTAGCTAACCAGCTATCTAGACAACATTAAAACTGCTGTGGTGCGATTGGACAGTTATTTTAGGTTAAGTGGATGGGACACACGAACTCGACCATATTCCACTGATTATCACATTACTAGCAAAAGTCTAACAATAGCTAGTTTGCACATTTTGAGCTGCTAAATAGTTCAAGCATAGATAGACCCTACTTGCCAAATAGTGTCAAGAAATTCCTAAAGCGCATCAATATCAATATAAAACGAAAATTAACAGTATATTTATACTTTGTTTGGCCACATACCTGATGTCTGCCTCAAAGAAACTCATGACTGACTCACGACTGTCGAGTGCCTATGCATGCAATTTTGCGTGCGTGCGTTCTTTCACCATAGAAAGGCTCGGTGCCCACACAGCGCCCGCCGCTGCGGCAGGAAACCAGCTGGGATGGTAGAGGGCATCGCCCGGGAGCACCAATCTTCTGACCTGATATTTTGATTCAATCAATATATCTGGTCGGCAGGGCAGGCTGTGCGCAAACAATAATTTATTTATTTATTTAAAAAGAAAAAATAATAATATATTTTTTTAAACAGAAAAAGGGCACTTTTCTATAGGAGGCCAAACGGCAGGTGCTCAAGCCCCCTTTGAGGTCTATGTGTGCACGTGCCTGGGGGTGTGTATGGAGGTGCTGTGATTAGTATGGGTGTGTGTGTGTCGGTGCTGTGATTAGTATGGGTGTGTGTGTGTCGGTGCTGTGATTAGTATGGGTGTGTGTGTGTCAGTGCTGTGA
The DNA here is from genome assembly GCA_022702515.1 of Ilyophis sp. 1 JC-2022. Taxonomy (NCBI): domain Eukaryota; kingdom Metazoa; phylum Chordata; class Actinopteri; order Anguilliformes; family Synaphobranchidae; genus Ilyophis; species Ilyophis sp. 1 JC-2022. The sequence continues at coordinate 454,384 of CM040395.1, read as the reverse complement.
TTAGTATGGGTGTGTGTGTCGGTACTGTGATTAGTATGGGTGTGTGTGTCAGTGCTGTGATTAGTATGGGGGTGTGTATGGAGGTGCTGTGATTAGTATTGGGGTGTGTGTGGGTGCTGTGATTAGTATGGGGGTGTGTGTGTCGGTGCTGTGATTAGTATGGGGGTGTGTGTGTAGGTTCTGTGATTAGTATGGGTGTGTGTGTGTCGGTGCTGTGATTAGTATGGGGGTGTGTATGGAGGTGCTGTGATTAGTATTGGGGTGTGTGTGGGTGCTGTGATTAGTATGGGGGTGTGTGTGTCGGTGCTGTGATTAGTATGGGGGTGTGTGTGTAGGTACTGTGATTAGTATGGGTGTGTGTGTGTCGGTGCTGTGATTAGTATGGGGGTGTGTATGGAGGTGCTGTGATTAGTATTGGGGTGTGTGTGGGTGCTGTGATTAGTATGGGGGTGTGTGTGTCGGTACTGTGATTAGTATGGGTGTGTGTGTGTGTCGGTGCTGTGATTAGTATGGGGTGTGTGTGTCTGTGCTGTGATTAGTATGGGGGTGTGTGTGTCGGTGCTGTGATTAGTATTGGGGTGTTTGTGTCTGTGCTGTGATTAGTATGGGGGTGTGTGTGTCGGTACTGTGATTAGTATGGGGGTGTGTATGGAGGTGCTGTGATTAGTATGGGTGTGTGTGTGTCGGTGCTGTGATTAGTATGGGTGTGTGTGTGTGTGTCAGTGTTGTGATTAGTATGGGTGTGTGTGTGTCTGTGCTTTGATTAGTATGGGGGTGTGTGTGTCGGTACTGTGATTAGTATGGGGGTGTGTATGGAGGTGCTGTGATTCGTATGGGGGTGTGTGTGTAGGTACTGTGATTAGTATGGGTGTGTGTGTGTGTCGGTGCTGTGATTAGTATGGAGGTGCTGTGATTAGTATTGGGGTGTGTGTGTCTGTGCTGTGATTAGTATGGGGGTGTGTGTGTCGGTACTGTGATTAGTATGGGGGTGTGTATGGAGGTGCTGTGATTAGTATGGGTGTGTGTGTGTCGGTGCTGTGATTAGTATGGGTGTGTGTGTGTGTCAGTGTTGTGATTAGTATGGGTGTGTGTGTGTCTGTGCTGTGATTAGTATGGGGGTGTGTGTGTCGGCGCTGTGATTAGTATGTGTGTGTGTGTGTGTCGGTACTGTGATTAGTATGGGGGTGTGCAGGGACGTGCAGAGGATATTAGAGGGGCAGGGGCCCAAATTTATAAAAGGGCACGTCGGCGTTTTTTTTTTGAAAATAATTAAATACATATATGCCTGGAATGACTACTTTTGCGACACTGTTAAAGGGATATTAAAATGTATGTATTTAAAACAAACCCATGACTGAGGTTGGTTCAAACACTGCCACATGACAGTTCAATAATGATACATGCAAAGACATGAAGTCTATTTCAGTAAATTCTCCTCACATGTTAACTAGCCCAACTCTTACCTAGCCCTCTGACTGACATTCTCACTTGCAGAAGCTCAGCTTAATACTGCTGACAAAGATGCACTTCCTCTGGCTGCATGGCTGCCTCTCTCGCCTCCATATTCGTCTCTTACCACCTCTCCAGAGAAGGCATAATTTCTTTAGTAATAACGGGCAATAAGAAGATGCTGATATTGCTTTGTGTACCTGTATACAGTTCATATAACAAATAAAACTACTACTACTACTACTACAACCCCCCCCCCCCCCCCTAAAGTAAGCCAGCATATAAAATGGTACATATATACAATTTAACCTTACGTATTCATTACAAAATGTTGTTTAAATATGTTGCAGATTGTTTAACAAAACGATTGAAAAATGTATCACCTTCCTAGCCAGTAGGCCTATAGCAACCGATAAAATAAAAGTCTACCCGTATTCGTTCTTGCATTCTCACAATGCTTTGCACTTTTGTGAAAATCCTCATAAGGGCGCTTTACGTTAACATAGAGTTGACTGAGATTAATTCAACAGAGAAGAGTAAAGACATATGGAAAATAGCCTTTTTAATTGACCTTCTTAAACGTGTTCAGCTCGTTTCAATTGACAATATAAACGTAGTAACAGGGTGTTCAAAATGTTGCTTTTAAAACGACATTGACAAATATGAAAAGCTAATCAAATGAAATAGGGTTCACACTCAGTCAGTGTGGATTCGTGGAAATAGGTTAAATACGCTACTGCTTTTAACGTTCAAATTATTAACACTTCAACTCATCAAACAATGAATTACATGAAATCCCATTTCAATAATGTAGCCTATTGAAATGTAAAGGATAACAAAAAATAGCCCATTAAATTTATACATATATTTATGCTACAGTTAAACATCACATTAAACGCAATTCTCATTCGCCTTTAAGTGCTGTACTGCATCATCATAGCGACGGAGAACTTTAATCCCTGAACGTATTACATTAGCTAACCAGCTATCTAGACAACATTAAAACTGCTGTGGTGCGATTGGACAGTTATTTTAGGTTAAGTGGATGGGACACACGAACTCGACCATATTCCACTGATTATCACATTACTAGCAAAAGTCTAACAATAGCTAGTTTGCACATTTTGAGCTGCTAAATAGTTCAAGCATAGATAGACCCTACTTGCCAAATAGTGTCAAGAAATTCCTAAAGCGCATCAATATCAATATAAAACGAAAATTAACAGTATATTTATACTTTGTTTGGCCACATACCTGATGTCTGCCTCAAAGAAACTCATGACTGACTCACGACTGTCGAGTGCCTATGCATGCAATTTTGCGTGCGTGCGTTCTTTCACCATAGAAAGGCTCGGTGCCCACACAGCGCCCGCCGCTGCGGCAGGAAACCAGCTGGGATGGTAGAGGGCATCGCCCGGGAGCACCAATCTTCTGACCTGATATTTTGATTCAATCAATATATCTGTTCGGCAGGGCAGGCTGTGCGCAAACAATAATTTATTTATTTATTTAAAAAGAAAAAATAATAATATATTTTTTTAAACAGAAAAAGGGCACTTTTCTATAGGAGGCCAAACGGCAGGTGCTCAAGCCCCCTTTGAGGTCTATGTGTGCACGTGCCTGGGGGTGTGTATGGAGGTGCTGTGATTAGTATGGGTGTGTGTGTGTGTCGGTGCTGTGATTAGTATGGGTGTGTGTGTGTCTGTGCTGTGATTAGTATGGGGGTGTGTGTGTCGGTACTGTGATTAGTATGGGGGTGTGTATGGAGGTGCTGTGATTAGTATGGGTGTGTGTGTGTGTCGGTGCTGTGATTAGTATGGGTGTGTGTGTGTGTCAGTGCTGTGATTCGTATGTGTGTGTGTGTGTCGGTGCTGTGATTAGTATGGGTGTGTGTGTGTGTCGGTGCTGTGATTAGTATGGGTGTGTGTGTGTGTCAGTGCTGTGATTCGTATGTGTGTGTGTGTGTCGGTGCTGTGATTAGTATGTGTGTGTGTGTGTGTCGGTGCTGTGATTAGTATGGGGGTGTGTGTGTCTGTGCTGTGATTAGTATGGGGGTGTGTGTGTCTGTGCTGTGATTAGTATGGGGGTGTGTGTGTCGGTGCTGTGATTAGTATGGGTGTGTGTGTCAGTGCTGTGATTAGTATGGGGGTGTGTGTGTCGGTGCTGTGATTAGTATGGGGGTGTCTGTGCTGTGATTAGTATGGGGGTGTGTGTGTCGGTGCTGTGATTAGTATGAGTGTGTGTGTGTCTGTGCTGTGATTAGTATGGGGGTGTGTGTGTCGGTGCTGTGTATTAGTATGGGGGTGTGTGTGTCGGTGCTGTGATTAGTATGGGGGTGTCTGTGCTGTGATTAGTATGGGGGTGTGTGTGTCGGTGCTGTGATTAGTATGGGGGTGTGTGTGTCGGTGCTGTGATTAGTATGGGGGTGTGTGTGTCGGTGCTGTGTATTAGTATGGGGGTGTGTGTGTCGGTGCTGTGATTAGTATGGGGGTGTCTGTGCTGTGATTAGTATGGGGGTGTGTGTGTCGGTGCTGTGATTAGTATGAGGGTGTGTGGATAGAGTAGCTCCTTGTGGCTGATCCTCAGTGGCTGCTATTTTCACCTTATTGCCTGGCTATATTTTTAGAAAATCCTCAGCTTTACCACGTCCACACTTCCAGTTCTTGACCTGCGTTTCTCCTGCACATGTTTGAGTACCCGCCCCCACATGTTTTTCCCTCTGCAAACTAGCGGACCTGATTGAGATCTCTGCTCCATTTGTTCTGCAACTGTGAATAACTGAATATTCCTTTTTTCCAACTCCATTATTCCCTTTTTCCAACTCCATTATTCCCTTTTCCCAACTCGCATGTTCCCCTTTCCCAACTCGCATGTTCCCCTTTCCCAACTCGCATGTTCACCTTTCCCAACTCGCATGTTCCCCTTTCCCAACTCGCATGTTCCCCTTTCCCAACTCGCATGTTCCCCTTTCCCAACTCGCATGTTCCCCTTTCCCAACTTGCATGTTCCCCTTTCCCAACTCGCATGTTCCACTTTCCCAACTCGCATGTTCCCCTTTTCCAACTCGCATGTTCCCCTTTCTCAACTCGCAAGCACTGGGTTCTGGGATCAAAATGACTGGAATTCCACTGTTCCTTTTTTGGGGTGGGGAATTGGAATGTCTGTATTGTAGCGGACCCATTCCCGCTGTCTTTATTAGGTCATATTTTAAATGGCCTCGCGTCGCTCCAATGCGAATGTCAGCAACGAGAACACGCAATCGCAAGGCACTGAGCGTTATTTTTAAATGCCTTTATTTTTGGTCCGTGCCGATGGGATGGACTTCTGGACAGCAAGACGAACGTTACAGACTTAGACTTATCCACAGTGAAATTTGAGGAAACAGACAAGCTGAAATTATAGGCCAGGGGGAATGGGTGCAGAACATTTGGGTTTGGTGCTTTTACAAGCGTCTCTGGGTCCTGGAGTGTGAGGTTGGAGACGTCGGGAACGGTTCACTCCTCTTTCTGTTCACACCCTCATATGGCAGCTAAACGTATCTGACGAGTGTAAAGTTCTGAAATAACTCACATGCCAGTAGTTGGGATGTAAATTTGGCCTGGCTCTTCATCGATTGGAGTTTGTGTGTGTGAAACAGACACACACACAGACATCGCCAACCCAACACACAGAAATGACTTGTTTGTCCAACACACGTTCTCTCTCAAATTCACATGTGCTTTATTTACATTAAATGTAAATCAATAGTGTCAATTAGATTAATCTGTCTCACACACACACACTCGTATTCTCTCTCACACACACTCGCATGCTCTCTCTCACACACTCGCATGCTCTCTCTCACACACTCGCATATGAGGGGCCGTTTAGGCCATAATTCATACTCACTCTCACATACATATATACTCTCTCTCACATACATATATACTCTCTCACACATACATATATACTCTCTCTCACATACATATATACTCTCTCACACATACATATATACTCTCTCTCACATACATATATACTCTCTCTCACATACATATATACTCTCTCACATACATATATACTCTCTCTCACATACATACATACTCTCACACATACATATATACTCTCTCTCACATACATATATACTCTCTCTCACATACATACATACTCTCTCACACATACATACTCTCTCATACATACATATATACTCTCTCTCACATACATACATACTCTCTCACACATACATATATACTCTCTCTCACATACATATATACTCTCTCTCACATACATATATACTCACTCTCATATACATATATACTCTCTCTCACATACATACATACTCTCTCACACATACATACATACTCTCTCACACATACATATATACTCTCTCTCACATACATATATACTCTCTCACACATACATACATACTCTCTCACACATACATACATACTCTCTTACACATACATACATACTCTCTTACACATACATATATACTCTCACACATACATATTCTCACTCTCACATACATATATTACCACTTCCACATAAAAATATTTATGTATGTATGAAATAAAAAGTATAGTGGAAACGGAAGGCACTTACATGAAAAGGAAGTCACTTACATGAAATGGAAAGATTGTGATTGGCTCAGAAGCTGGCTGGTACCATAGATAATTGTATTACAAACAGATCCTCAGTTGCCCTATTCAAATCTGCACGGCCGCGATCTGCGTATAAACAGCCTTGTGTTGTGGGTATTATCTGCCATTTTTGCAGACGCAAACTATAAACATTAACGGTAACGTTAGCTTTTATGTTAAGGTGATACCTTATGTTATGTTATGTTATGTTAAAGTGTAACCACCTTGGTTGTGTTGGACTCATGCACCTGCTGCAAATGGCCGCTGGTTTTGTCACAAATGCAAACAACAGTGGAACAGAACTGTAACCGACAGTGAAGCCTTAAAGAAAGACTGACCACGTATGTTCTAACTGACCACGTATGTTCTATGTTGTGCCTATTGAAGCACTTATTTGTTTTGGGGCGTTTTCAGCTCTTAATCAATTCAACATTGATTCAATGTTTCCTTGCTATCTGGGCTACTACCAGTTGCACTGTGAACTTCATTGTACTACTTCCCAAAACAATTATTTATATTATTATTGATATTATATTATCCATTTGTACATTTCATGCAAGTAATTTCTTTTTTGCTAAATAAAGACATTCAGAATTGTATTAATTGTACATCGTTTATTGCATTTTACACAGCATTACACTCTAGGCACACTTGTGGTTTTACATTAGAATCTACTATGCTCATTGTCATATTATGTATATGCGGTGAGCACACCTTCGTGGAAATGTAATATTTTGCACGTCTTCCAGCCGATACCCATGTCATACGACGCCTTGTTAGCTCGGCGATCTGACTTCCACCACTTTGCTTCCAAGCTGGAAAATCGCTCTCCATTTGCGATTAAAACTACATCCAAGATTTGCAGCTGGCCTAATACGGTTATAATAATCAGAGCTACCAAGCTAATAATTAAGAACCACCCTCTACTGCTTTCTAGCAGCTTTAAACAATACAATCATCCTTAGCTCTGACAACATTTTGACAACTTCAGCATAATAGTTCAAAGGGCGTTTTACAAATACGTATATGTTGTGAGAAATTTGGAATTCAGGTTAACATGTGTTATGCAGACATTTATCATGTTTATAAAATGTTTCAAATTAGTTGCGAATTAAGCGACAGTCATTTTATCGGAGGAGGTCTGCATCCGTCAATACACTACCGTTTGTTTACGTGAATCTTGACCGCCCGACGGTGGCCAGGCTATTTAACTCATTCCAGAATGTGGATACTTTCACACAACTAAAGAAAAGTAATGAATGATTGTTTCTTTTTACATAGCCTACATAGTTCTTCAATATTAGTATCGCTGAAACGTTACACAGCGCCTGATGCCATAGATCTACGTTTTTATATCCACGGCTGGTAGGCTGTTGTCCAGCATCCGTGCACCATGGAGAGGGCAGACCAGTAAAGTTATTAGCCTCCAACCGGCAATCGGAGTAATCCATAAATATTATCATCACCTGAAACAGTCAGTGCTTCTTGAGAGGCCAGAATCAGCCCTGTAGCTTAGCCTACTGAGCTAAGCTACAGGGGACTCTCGGCAGAGGAAAAGGTAACAACTAACGTTAGCTTGCTACTAAGTTCATTCACTGCGCAAATAGACAAGTGAACCGTTATCATTTGGTAATCATGTACTAGCTAATGCTAAAAAAATAATCACATCACTTTCTAACGTTAGCTTGTTTAATGCAAATCTAAGTAGCGAAGGCCGTTTTGCTTGTGTTGGTTAGTTAGCTAACGTTAGCAAGTGGTGTGATTATCTTTTAGCATTACTACGTGATTACGAAATGATAACGGTTCATTTGTCTGTTTGCACAGTGATTAAACTTGGTAGCAAGCTAACGTTAGTTGATACCTTTTCCTCGACCGAGAGTCAGTTGCCAAAGTGTTGTGGAGTGTTACATCGTGCAGGACTGCAGACTGTCTCCGAGCAAGCCTAACCCTAACCCTAACCCTACACTAGCGTTAATGCTAGCGCTCTCATCTCGCTGTGAGAAGCGCAGAATGATACAGCACTGACTACACTAACACTAACCCTACACTAGCGTTAATGCCAGCGCTCATCTCGCTGTGAGACGCGCAGAATGATACAGCACTGACTACACTAACACTAACCCTAACCCTACACTAGCGTTAATGCCAGCGCTCTCATCTCTCTGTGAGAAGCGCAGAATGATACAGCACTGACTACACTAACCCTAACCCTAACCCAGTGGCGGGCCGTCAGGGCCAGCAAGGCCTTCTCTGCTGGCCTAAACATCATCAGAATATAAATTTAATTTTGATATATTTTTCCCACAAATATGTATTAAATTATTCCCCATAGTCTATTCTCTTAATTTCATAGCTTTCCTCTTGGTTGCGCTGCTTCCAGCCTCAGATCGAGATTTGGAGGGCTGGCCTTTATGTTAGAGCTTTTATCCAATCATATTTCAGCCATAATGTGTTGCCAAGGTCCAAGAAATCTGCCCTTAGGCCTTCAGAATAAACATTGCGGGCGCCTGTAGCTTAAAGTGAACGGAAACAAACCTGTGGTGTTAACCAATCAGATTTCGAGTTGGCGACACCGGGGCCAGCTAGCAGGCGTACGATAACGTCAGCACGTGCACGTCTTTTGATTGGATACGCACTATTGAGAGGCAGAGCTATGCAGAGATAGCAAACTGAACTTGAACGAGCTCATTTGTGTAGATTTCTACAAGCTGTTTTTTTTTTAACCCACAACGGCTGAAGGAGGAGAAGAGATCGATTTGGTCGCAGATATAATTACAACGCCATTTTCAAGACGAACTTTTCAAGAAAAGCTAGACATCGTCAGAAGAGAACGGCCAACCCCGATGCTAGCGAGCCGACGCTAGCGAGTCAAAGTGGACATTCAAGGCTAGGAATACACTTTCACCACTGTCGCAAATATATCCTCATGAACAAATGCTAATTATTTGTTTGTTTTCTTTTATTTTCAGTGAATAGTTTATGTGTCTTTATCGTCACGTTTCTTAAATGAAACTGCTTTGGGTGCCACAATGCGCTGTTTAGTGAACAAACTTGCTCACATACTTTTGGTGGACTTAATAAAACTTTGTAGACTAATCCCTTAAAAGCGCCTTTTATTTTAAAGTTTTGACAGTATCCAAGCGATCTTAAAGCTGGTAGTTTAACACTCTTAATTGTAAATGCGGATTTATTGATTATAAATGCTTCGGAAATATTAATATAACTCTTGTACTTGACTATGTTAAGGTGATGCAACGCCCGGTTATACTGCGTTTCTGTCTAAATGTATAGTTTCTAGAGCCATGGCGTCATAATGATGGTATTAAGAGGTGGAACAATTCAGGTAGGACTGTGTAGGACATCACTGAAGGCCTAGGTGTGAAATGCACGGCCCGCCACTGCCCTAACCCTACACTAGCGTTAATGCCAGCGCTCTCATCTCGCTGTGAGACGGCGCAGAATGATACAGCACTGACCTGGCATCAATAGATGAGGACAATACACTGCCTGTTTTAGGCAGCGATAGCCTATTATGCACTACTCCGATTTCCTGTTGTAATACATGTCTCTGGTCTTCCCTCTCCATGGTGCGTGGGAACTGGACAAGAGTCTGTATGGCATATTATGGTAGCAGTGCAGACGTAACTTAACAGGGCGAATTATGAATCTAGTAGTTGTTTATATCTATGGTACCAGCCAGCTTCTGAGCCAATCACAATCTTTCCATTTCATGTAAGTGACTTCCTTTTCATGTAAGTGCCTTCCGTTTCCACTATACTTTTTCTTTCATACATACATAAATATTTTTATGTGGAAGTGGTAATATATGTATGTGAGAGTGAGAATATGTATGTGTGAGAGTATATATGTATGTGTAAGAGAGTATGTATGTATGTGTGAGAGAGTATGTATGTATGTGTGAGAGAGTATATATGTATGTGTGAGAGAGTATGTATGTATGTGAGAGAGAGTATATATGTATATGAGAGTGAGTATATATGTATGTGAGAGTATGTATGTGTGAGAGAGTATGTATGTATGTGTGAGAGAGTATATATGTATGTGTGAGAGAGTATGTATGTATGTGTGAGAGAGTATGTATGTATGTGTGAGAGAGTATGTATGTATGTGTGAGAGAGTATATATGTATGTGTGAGAGAGTATGTATGTATGTGTGAGAGAGTATGTATGTATGTGAGAGAGAGAGTATATATGTATATGAGAGTGAGTATATATGTATGTATGAGAGAGTATGTATGTATGTGTGAGAGAGTATGTATGTATGTGTGAGAGAGTATATATGTATGTGTGAGAGAGTATGTATGTATGTGTGAGAGAGTATGTATGTATGTGTGAGAGAGTATGTATGTATGTGTGAGAGAGTATATATGTATGTGTGAGAGAGTATGTATGTATGTGTGAGAGAGTATGTATGTATGTGAGAGAGAGAGTATATATGTATATGAGAGTGAGTATATATGTATGTGAGAGAGAGTATGTATGTATGTGAGAGAGAGTATATATGTATGTGAGAAAGAGTATATATGTATGTGTGAGAGAGTATGTATGTATGTGTGAGAGTATGTATGTATGTGAGAGAGAGTATATATGTATGTGAGAGAGAGTATATATGTATGTGAGCGAGAGTATATATGTATGTGAGAGTGAGTATATATGTATGTGTGAGAGAGTATATATGTATGTGTGAGAGAGTATGTATGTATGTGTGAGAGAGTATGTATGTATGTGTGAGAGAGTATGTATGTATGTGTGAGAGAGTATATATGTATGTGTGAGAGAGTATGTATGTATGTGTGAGAGAGTATGTATGTATGTGAGAGAGAGAGTATATATGTATATGAGAGTGAGTATATATGTATGTATGAGAGAGTATGTATGTATGTGTGAGAGAGTATGTATGTATGTGTGAGAGAGTATATATGTATGTGTGAGAGAGTATGTATGTATGTGTGAGAGAGTATGTATGTATGTGTGAGAGAGTATGTATGTATGTGTGAGAGAGTATATATGTATGTGTGAGAGAGTATGTATGTATGTGTGAGAGAGTATGTATGTATGTGAGAGAGAGAGTATATATGTATATGAGAGTGAGTATATATGTATGTGAGAGAGAGTATGTATGTATGTGAGAGAGAGTATATATGTATGTGTGAGAGTATGTATGTATGTGAGAGAGAGTATATATGTATGTGAGAGAGAGTATATATGTATGTGAGCGAGAGTATATATGTATGTGAGAGAGAGTATATATGTATGTGAGAGTGAGTATGAATTATGGCCTAAACGGCCCCTCATACTCGCATGCTCTCTCTCACACACTCGCATGCTCTCTCTCACACACTCGCATGCTCTCTCTCACACACACACGCATGCTCTCTCGCACACACTCGCATGCTCTCTCTCACACACTCGCATGCTCTCTCTCACACACTCGCATGCTCTCTCTCACACACACTCGCATGCTCTCTCACACACACTCGCATGCTCTCTCACACACACTCGCATGCTCTCTCTCACACACACACTCGCATGCTCTCACACACACTCGCATGCTCTCACACACACACTCGCATGCTCTCTCACACACACTCGCATGCTCTCTCACACACTCGCATGCTCTCTCACACACACTCGCATGCTCTCTCACACACACACACTCGCATGCTCTCTCACACACACACACTCGCATGGTCTCTCACGCACACACACTCGCATGCTCTCTCACACACACACACACACTCGCATGCTCTCACACACACACACACTCGCATGCTCTCTCACACACACACTCGCATGGTCTCTCACACACACACACTCGCATGCTCTCTCTCACACACACTCGCATGCTCTCTCACACACACACACTCGCATGGTCTCTCACGCACACACACTCGCATGCTCTCTCACACACACACACACTCGCATGCTCTCTCACACACACACACACTCGCATGCTCTCTCACACACACACACTCGCATGCTCTCTCTCACACACACACTCGCATTCTCTCTCACACACACTCGTATTGCTCTCACACACACACACACACACTCGCATGCTCTCTCACACACTCGCATGCTCTCTCTCACACACTCGCATGCTCTCTCACACACACACACTCGCATGGTCTCTCACGCACACACACTCGCATGCTCTCTCTCACACACACACACTCGCATGCTCTCTCACACACACACACTCGCATGCTCTCTCACACACACACTCGCATGCTCTCTCACACACACACACTCGCATGCTCTCTCACACACACACACTCGCATGGTCTCTCACACACACACACTCGCATGCTCTCTCACACACACACACTCGCATGCTCTCTCACACACACACACTCGCATGCTCTCTCACACACACACACTCGCATGCTCTCTCACACACACACACTCGCATGGTCTCTCACACACACACACTCGCATGCTCTCTCACACACACACACTCGCATGCTCTCTCACACACACACACTCGCATGCTCTCTCTCACACACACACTCGCATGCTCTCTCACACACACACACTCGCATGCTCTCTCACACACACACACTCGCATGCTCTCTCACACACACACACACACACACTCGCATGGTCTCTCACACACACACACTCGCATGGTCTCTCACACACACACTCGCATGCTCTCTCACACACACACTCGCATGCTCTCTCACACACACACACACTCGCATGCTCTCTCACACACACACACTCGCATGCTCTCTCACACACACACACTCGCATGGTCTCTCACACACACACACACACTCGCATGCTCTCTCACACACACACTCGCATGCTCTCTCACACACACACACTCGCATGCTCTCTCACACACACACACTCGCATGCTCTCTCACACACTCGCATGCTCTCTCACACACACTCGCATGCTCTCTCACACACACACACTCGCATGGTCTCTCACGCACACACACTCGCATGCTCTCTCTCACACACACACACTCGCATGCTCTCTCACACACACACACTCGCATGCTCTCTCACACACACACTCGCATGCTCTCTCACACACACACACTCGCATGCTCTCTCACACACACACACACTCGCATGCTCTCTCACACACACACACTCGCATGCTCTCTCACACACACACACTCGCATGCTCTCTCACACACACACACTCGCATGCTCTCTCACACACACACACTCGCATGCTCTCTCACACACACACACTCGCATGGTCTCTCACACACACACACTCGCATGCTCTCTCACACACACACACACTCGCATGCTCTCTCACACACACACACTCGCATGCTCTCTCTCACACACACACTCGCATGCTCTCTCACACACACACACTCGCATGCTCTCTCACACACACACACTCGCATGCTCTCTCACACACACACACACACACTCGCATGCTCTCTCACACACACACTCGCATGCTCTCTCACACACACACACTCGCATGGTCTCTCACACACACACACACACTCGCATGCTCTCTCACACACACACTCGCATGCTCTCTCACACACACACACTCGCATGCTCTCTCACACACACACACTCGCATGCTCTCTCACACACACACACTCGCATGCTCTCTCACACACTCGCATGCTCTCTCACACACTTTCTCACACAGATGCACTGAAAGGGAGATGTTAAATATAGAAAATGTTATTCTATAAGATACACAAAATGGCCTCTCTTCCCAGTATTATTATTGTATTCTCAGCTGCCCAAGTAATGTCACAATCAGGTCATTGCGTCCCCATGCCAGTGTTTTTGTAGCTGGGATAAAACTCCTTTCTCCAAATATATATCCAAGCCCAATGTGTCGTGTATTTAGTGTGCAATATATATCCAAGCCCAATGTGTCGTGTATTTAGTGTGCAATATATATCCAAGCCCAATGTGTCGTGTATTTAGTGTGCAATATATATCCAAGCCCAATGTGTCGTGTATTTAGTGTGAAATATATATCCAAGCCCAATTTGTCGTGTATTTAGTGTGCAATATATATCCAAGCCCAATGTGTCGTGTATTTAGTGTGCAATATATGGCCAAGCCCAATGTGTCGTGTATTTAGTGTGATTGTCTGTGTCGGTCATTACATTGTATGGAGTGGTAGATTAAAGTAATGGTCTGGTATTTAATGGTAGTAGGAGGAGAGAGTGTAGTTTCTAGGGGTGTAAAACAGTGACCTTCTCAACTGCAGTGCTCATAAGCTGAAGCACATGTTTCTCGTGTTCAGAGATCAGCTCTCACATCCACAGCTAACATAACTCTCCCATCTTTTTTTATTTTTATTTTTTGCTTGTCTGGTTTGGTCCCTCCCTCCTGTTAACTTTAATTTAACACACACTGCAGCTCTAAACCGTTCTCTTCTACGGTCCATAGTAGATTTCATAGGCTGTGACCAAATATGATCCCTTCACCCCTTTGAGGGCGCATATTTGAGTCAACTTCATCAAAAAACTTTTGAGTGGGTGACTTTCTCACAAATGGGCGCACTAAAAAACTCTTCTGTTTGGATTCAGGAGCGCACTCGTCCATAGAACTGCGCTCTCATCCGAAAGTAAAAACTAAAACTGGTAGTACAAGAGCGGGACATATTACAAACTACTCTTTATTTTTGTTAATTCTATCTTAATTCATAATCTACACTTTGTAACCATCGTCATATATAAACTGATTGATATTCTCAATAAAAATAAAAAGAATATTACAAACTACTTCACTGTTTTTTTCGCACACTGCTTGCAAAGTGAGGGGACAGGGCACATAGTAGACAGAGGTCTGACTGGACAGTGGACAGTGGACAGTGGACAGTGGACAGTGGACAGGGGGCAGGGGGCTAGGGGCTGGGATTATATTCAGTCACGGCCATAGTAAATTTCTTACTGAGGTTTGACTGGACTCCCAAATGTTTATTAAAGCATGAAAAGCAAAGTGGATCAATCCCATACTTCTTGCCTCTGGCCTGTTGGCAACTGAATGAGCGGATCCGGCCTCTTTAGAGGGAATTTGTGATTATCTGTATGGGGTCAGAAAAGCTCTCTCCATGGCAGCCTTGGGCTGAAATGATGCATTTTCTTTATGATCTTTCTGGCTGCATGTTGATTTTTGAGGTGTAATGTGCAGCTGACAGGGTCTCGGCTCTGGAATGCTGCTGCTATCTCAGAGTTGTTCGAGGCCGTTAGTTGTATAAAAGACTCACATCCCTGGGCATTTGAGCTGCTGTGCTCTTGTTGCAGCTGTTGGAGATTGTAATTAAGAGCGCTGCATAGAGAATGTAGCACACACACCGATTGCACAATTTCTTTTCTGCTGTTAAAAAAGCGTTACAAAATGTTTCTTTGCCCCCCCCCCCTCCCTCCGCAGGCTTCAGGGGTGAAGCTCCGGTCAAACCCGGGAGTCCGAGCCTCGCACACAAGAGGGCTTTAAGGTAAACATTCGCTCTGAGACGCCCCTTCACTGTGTGCGGCTTTTATTCTGCTTTACGTGTCTCCTCACTGTCCGGGGTTCTGCGCCGTCATCCTCTTCGTTTAACGCCATCCTCTTCGTTTACCGTCATCCTCTTCGTTTGTCTACAGCTCAGAATCACAGGTTCTGCTTTAGAAAAAGCTTGGTAGTAATTCAAAAGGAACTGAGTTTTGAAGGTGTATTGTTATGTAGCTGTGGGACGTTGGGTTGTGTGTGTATACTGGGATGGTCTCTTGATAAATTACAAACAAATTTTGTTTAAAAAGGCTAAAAGTTTATCAGGCTGCACCACAGGCTATAAATGTTTTTGTCTATTGCTAAGAGCCAAATATCAAGAGAAATCAACTGAGAATCTAAAAAAACGTCAAATTTAAGGTACAATAAGTGTGAAATGGAACATTTATGATATCGGTTGTGATTTTAGTCCGCATTGGTGATTAATGGCTGCAGCAAAAAGCGCAATCATATCTTTAGTCTGGGAGCATCTTAAGTTATTTAACCTGTTGAATATCAAGTCTGAAAAATGTTCTGCTTGTCAAGAATACGAGATTCTTCTTGCAGACGGTGTGTTGGGTGCCGGGTTGAGTCAGTGGTCTGTCAGACAGGTGTGTTGGGTGCCGTGTTGAGTCAGTGGTCTGTCAGACAGGTGTGTTGGGTGCTGGGTTGACTCAGTGGTCTGTCAGACAGGTGTGTCGGGTGCCAGGTTGAGTCAGTGGTCTGTCAGACAGGTGTGTTGGGTGCCGGGTTGAGTCAGTGGTCTGTCAGACAGGTGTGTTGGGTGCCAGGTTGAGTCAGTGGTCTGTCAGACAGGTGTGTTGGGTGCCAGGTTGAGTCAGTGGTCTGTCAGACAGGTGTGTTGGGTGCCGGGTTGAGTCAGTGGTCTGTCAGACAGGTGTGTTGGGTGCCAGGTTGAGTCAGGTGTGTTGAGTCAGTGGTGTTTACTTTGGCTTATGTGGTGGAGTTTCTTTGTTTTTATTATGATATGCTTTTTAAGGAGTCGGAATAATTATTTCAAAATTCTTGAAGTCCTGTTTGAAAAAAGGCCGTTGTACAAAAATACATTATTTTGTGAATTCAGGGATGATTTTGCTTTCAAGGGGCCTATTTTCTAAGTTGCCATATGTGTATTGTGGAGGGAGGGAGTGGAGTGGCATAAGATGGTGAAGACGTCGTTTGACGAGACAGTGAAAGTTGAGGTTGCATGCTTTCTTTGCCCATAAATCCATTGAGTTAAAGCTGTCAGAGCGTGATGCTGGCTGTTAAATCCATTGAGTTAAAGCTGTCAGAGCGTGAGGCTAGCTGTTAAATCCATTGAGTTAAAACAGTCAGAGCGTGATGCTGGCTGTTAAATCCATTGAGTTAAAGCTGTCAGAGCGTGATGCTGGCTGTTAAATCCATTGAGTTAAAGCTGTCAGAGCGTGATGCTGGCTGTTAAATCCATTGAGTTAAAGCTGTCAGAGCGTGATGCTGGCTGTTAAATCCATTGAGTTAAAGCTGTCAGAGCGTGATGCTGGCTGTTAAATCCATTGAGTTAAAGCTGTCAGAGCGTGATGCTGGCTGTTAAATCCATTGAGTTAAAGCTGTCAGAGCGTGATGCTGGCTGTTAAATCCATTGAGTTAAAGCTGTCAGAGCGTGATGCTGGCTGTTAAATCCATTGAGTTAAAGCTGTCAGAGCGTGATGCTGGCTGTTAAATCCATTGAGTTAAAGCTGTCAGAGCGTGATGCTGGCTGTTAAATCCATTGAGTTAAAGCTGTCAGAGCGTGATGCTGGCTGTTAAATCCATTGAGTTAAAGCTGTCAGAGCGTGAGGCTAGCTGTTAAATCCATTGAGTTAAAGCAGTCAGAGCGTGATGCTGGCTGTTAAATCCATTGAGTTAAAGCAGTCAGAGCGTGATGCTGGCTGTTAAATCCATTGAGTTAAAGCTGTCAGAGCGTGATGCTGGCTGTTAAATCCATTGAGTTAAAGCAGTCAGAGCGTGATGCTGGCTGTTAAATCCATTGAGTTAAAGCTGTCAGAGCGTGATGCTGGCTGTTAAATCCATTGAGTTAAAGCTGTCAGAGCGTGATGCTGGCTGTTAAAACCATTGAGTTAAAGCTGTCAGAGCGTGATGCTGGCTGTTAAATCCATTGAGTTAAAGCTGTCCGAGCGTGAGGCTAGCTGTTAAATCCATTGAGTTAAAGCAGTCAGAGCGTGATGCTGGCTGTTAAATCCATTGAGTTAAAGCAGTCAGAGCGTGATGCTGGCTGTTAAATCCATTGAGTTAAAGCTGTCAGAGCGTGATGCTGGCTGTTAAATCCATTGAGTTAAAGCAGTCAGAGCGTGATGCTGGCTGTTAAATCCATTGAGTTAAAGCTGTCAGAGCGTGATGCTGGCTGTTAAATCCATTGAGTTAAAGCAGTCAGAGCGTGATGCTGGCTGTTAAATCCATTGAGTTAAAGCTGTCAGAGCGTGATGCTGGCTGTTAAATCCATTGAGTTAAAGCAGTCAGAGCGTGATGCTGGCTGTTAAATCCATTGAGTTAAAGCTGTCAGAGCGTGATGCTGGCTGTTAAATCCATTGAGTTAAAGCTGTCAGAGCGTGATGCTGGCTGTTCAATCCATTGAGTTAAAGCAGTCAGAGCGTGATGCTAGCTGTTAAAGCTGTCAGAGCGTGAGGCTAGCTGTTAAAGCCGTCAGAGCGTGATGCTGGCTGTTAAATCCGCTGAGTTAAAGTGGGAGCTGTTGACAGGAAGTGGTCCTTTCTTTTAGTCCAGTCTGCAGGTGTTCTGTCAGACACAGGTTTAGTCTTAAGAGAAGCAAATCAATGTCTTTACCACAGTTGTTTATCTGGTCTTCGGGGTTCACTGAGAAACACTCACTGAAACGCAAGCAGGTGGGAAAGAGTTTGTTTACTCATGTTATCAGTTCATGATCCTGCAATGGATGATCACATGCGGTGATGCTGTGATCACACCAGTTCCAACAAAAATATTACAATAAACTCATAATAGATGTGCATTGGCTTGTAGAACTATAATACATTTGCTTTGCTGTGGAGTGATCCTCTCCATGCTTTAGTTTGCACACTGATTCATTTGTACTGGTAATAATAATCTTGTCTGTCTCATTGTGACAGCCTCCAGAAAGAGTTTTCATTTGAAGAGAAGGACGAAACTACCATAAACAGCCAGGACATCGATACCGATCTTTTGGCTGTCCTACCCAAGGGTGAGTTGATGGGGTTTCTTTTTTTAAGCCAAAATTTATTTTTCCTTATTTTTATTATTTATTGGTCTAGATTTATAGTTTCTAGTGTGTGTTTGTGTTTTTTATTCTGAAGCAGTTTCACCCTGTGGCTTGAAATGCTTTTCTATTTTTTATTATTGTATTCATTTGAATTTTATTTTCCATTATTGGATGAATAGAACAGGATATAGCAGCACTGGGGTTAGGGTTCGGTTTCAGGCTGAGGTTCCCAAACCGGTCCTGGGGCCCCTCTGTGTATGCTGGTTTTCGTTGCAACCACAGTTGCAATCCCAAAATGGTAATAAGCTGTTCATTTTTTTTAATTGGGTGCTTTTCATGTTGAGAGGAATTATTCACCTTAAGCCACATTATGTCATAAATAGCTATGCATGCTATGTAGAATAAACTCCCCATGTTCTCGTTGTGCTTATTGTGCTATATTGCAACAATTACGTGACAAAATTATGTATTTTAACTGATCAAATTAAAGAGTGAAGTGAATCAATAGGCTCCTAATTAGGTTGTTGAACACATGCGTTTAACTCATAATTATTTCTTTAAGCTTATTAACACAATGCAGGTTTGGCTTGTTCTCATTTGCTTTGTGTTTGAATTCTTCATTATCCACCACATGGTTAGTTTTAGTGGCCACGTGTCCACACTTTCACCAATTAGGAGCCTATTGATTCAAATCAGTCTTTAAATGGATCAGTTCAATCATTTTCTTATCCATTTTAAATAATATAGCACAATGAGCACAATGTGAACATGGGGTGTTTATTCTACATGGCATCCACAGCTATTTCTGATATAATGTGGCTTAAGAGGGTGAATAATTTCTCTAAACATGACAAGCACCTCATTAAGAAATTAATAGCTTGTTAAAATTCAGGTATTGCAACTGTGGTTGCAACGAAAACCAGCATACACAGGGGGGCCCCAGGACCGGTTTGGGAACCCCTGGGTTAGGGTTTGGCTGGCCCCAGGACCAGTTTGGGAACCCCTGGGTTAGGGTTTGGCTGGCCCCAGGACCGGTTTGGGAACCCCTGGGTTAGGGTTTGGCTGGCCCCAGGACCAGTTTGGGAACCCCTGGGTTAGGGTTTGGCTGGCCCCAGGACCGGTTTGGGAACCCCTGGGTTAGGGTTTGGCTGGCCCCAGGACCGGTTTGGGAACCCCTGGGTTAGGGTTTGGCTGGCCCCAGGACCGGTTTGGGAACCCCTGGGTTAGGGTTTGGCTGGCCCCAGGACCTGTTTGGGAACCCCTGGGTTAGGGTTTGGCTGTTTACAGTCTGGAAGGTCAGTGCAGTAACATCAGGAGTGCGAGTTTGAGTCCAGCACGGCTGTGACATAGCGCATGTTTGGAGCCAGACAGCATGACGGGGCTATTTACAGCCTTAGATACGCCATGTTTACTGGCCTTTCAACAAGTTTACGTCTCTGGCTCTGCCGTGAGGGTCAGTCAAGGCACCTCTTACTGCGTGAAGGAGGTAAATCCAGCATGAGCTGTTTATCACATTAGCACACGCATTCTGCATGAGCTGTTTATCACGTTAGCACACGCATTCTGTATGTCCTGTTTATCACGTGAGCACACGCATTCTCTCTACTGTGAATTATTTTTTTTACACTTTTGTGATATTCGTTGTGATGTTTTTGATCTGTAAGGATGATTGATCATGTTTACTGATGGTTTTTTAAGACCTGTGGATGGGAGGGATTGGTGAGGATTGTGTATCCTCTTTTGTAAAAGGAGAAAATCGATAAAAAAGTTATGAAAAAAAATTTATAAAATAAAAAAAGATAAGAAAATGTGTTTACGTGTTTCTACCCAACTGTGAATTCATGCATTTCTGAGGTGTCAGATCTGAGGAAAAACATAATAAAATACTGGAAAATAAAATGTCAGGCAAGGTCTCTTTGGACATAGTCTAATCTTCAAGGTCATCTCTTTGGACATAGTCTAATCTTCAAGGTCATCTCTTTGGACATAGTCTAATCTTCAAGGTCATCTCTTTGGACATAGTCTAATCTTCAAGGTCATCTCTTTGGACATAGTCTAATCTTCAAGGTCATCTCTTTGGACATAGTCTAATCTTCAAGGTCATCTCTTTGGACATAGTCTAATCTTCAAGGTCATCTCTTTGGACATAGTCTAATCTTAAAGAATATGTCTAGGGAGTAAACAGACTGTTGTTATCCAAGGCTCATGTGATGGTGTCATGTTTTAAATCCATCCATATTTTAGATTGTGTAGCTGTAAGAATGACTGTGTGTTTTATGGATTTCATCAGTTGTGAATTCCTCTAATTGTGCCAAATGGCATGTGTGACACAGAGTTCAGTTTATCTTCTATCCGCAAGCCACTTTAATCCGATTGGCTGCTTCTCAACCCGTCTTCTCTTGGCCAATAGAACTGATAGGGCTCTGGTCTCAGGTCATCTCTGATTGGACTGTTTCATTTTAACAGCAATTGCATGAAAAACACAACCTGGATTGCTAAAAATATTCCCTATCATAATGTTGGTCTGTCCTGGATTCTTTAACCTTAAACCTTACCAGAGGAATCCTCCACAGTGCCTTTTCAGGGTTACATTAAACCGATAACATCAGTTTATGGGCTTGTGCGGTTTCAAGGGTTCTCATTAATAAAGCGTCTCTTTAACCAGTTGCTCTCGTTTCTATTTTGAGTTTGTATTTTGGATGTTCTGGTCTGAGCCGTGTAAGGAATGTGTTTGGTGATATTTACACACACAGATTAGTCCAGGTTTATGCACAGACTTTGTAATGTGCATAATTTACCCATTTGCTGAAAGATGCTAATACCCCAACTCATTTCAGAAGCATTTATAGTTGAATCGTTGTCTAGTTCAGAAATGGCTTGGTACAATGGATTGTACCAGCCCCGGTGTGTCCAAGTCGCTCTTGCAGTATGAGATTGATATTTTGGATATCTCTCTAACAGGTTTAATGACTGCTGCAGTTATGATTGAGCTTGCCCATGATTATTGGACAGTGCAGTGGGGTATACTACGAAGCGAGATTAAGGAGATAGCGAGCTAAATTAAGCTTCAACCCTGGGTTTTCTGTATCATGAAGCTGACTCACTTTTAATCTGGGTATATTGCCACGGCAATTTACTCTGCAGGGCTAACCTGCTCCGGGGCAGGTTATGTTCAGGTTATCAGATTGAAACATATAAAAGCACCGCCCTTTGACCAATCAACTCCTAGGCTTTGGAAAAAAGAGGCTCCATTCCAAAAGATCCTGAAGAGATATTTGCGGATAGAGGGAATCTCTTCGCAGGGCGAGATGATCGAGTTCCGGAAAATGGTTTAAAGACTTTTTTTATGAATAAACGTTGGTGTGATTGCTTCAGCAAGATTTTAAACATGCTGTATCAAGTTTAAAGTTTAGTTTTGATTGATTCATGTTTTTATTCGTCCATTATATCTGTCCGTATCAGTCTTTTTTTCCACAGGACAGAAACACATTGCTCTAGTACAGCCCATGCTGCACCACTATAGGCTCGTTGTTGCAGACACCACCCCTTTTATGGGAACACGCACAGAGCCTGACTAATAAAACCCGTGTTCACTTAGAAAGTTGATAACCATGTTCGTAGTACCGGTTAAGCCAGATTACGGTGGTTAGGCTTTCTGAAGCCAGCTAACGCAAAGAAACCCTGGCTATGTTAAACCTCTTTTGTAGTATACCCCCCTGGTGCACTATGAAGTGCTGAATGCATGTAAACATGATTCCTCATGATGAGAGGGTGAGTGATAATAACTGGAGGTTAGACAGTGCTGGTGCATGTAAACATGATTCCTCATGATGAGAGGGTGAGTGATAATAACTGAAGGTTAGACAGTGCTGGTGCATGTAAACATGTTTCCTCATGATGAGAGGGTGAGTGATAATAACTGGAGGTTGGACAGTGCTGGTGCATGTAAACATGTTTCCTTATGATGAGAGGGTGAGTGATAATAACTGGAGGTTAGACAGTGCTGGTGCATGTAAACATGATTCCTCATGATGAGAGGGTGAGTGATGATAACTGGAGGTTAGACAGTGCTGGTGCATGTAAACATGATTCCTCATGATGAGAGGGTGAGTGATAATAACTGGAGGTTAGACAGTGCTGGTGCATGTAAACATGCTATCATGATGAGAGGGTGAGTGATAATAACTGGAGGTTAGACAGTGCTGGTGCATGTAAACATGCTATCTCATGATGAGAGGGTGAGTGATAATAACTGATGGTTAGACAGTGCTGGTGCATGTAAACATGATTCCTCATGATGAGAGGGTGAGTGATAATAACTGGAGGTTAGACAGTGCTGGTGCATGTAAACATGATTCCTCATGATGAGAGGGTGAGTGATAATAACCGGAGGTTAGACAGTGCTGGTGCATGTAAACATGCTATCTTATGATGAGAGGGTGAGTGATAATAACTGGAGGTTAGACAGTGCTGGTGCATGTAAACATGATTCCTCATGATGAGAGGGTGAGTGATAATAACTGGAGGTTAGACAGTGCTGGTGCATGTAAACATGATTCCTCATGATGAGAGGGTGAGTGATAATAACTGGAGGTTAGACAGTGCTGGTGCATGTAAACATGATTCCTCATGATGAGAGGGTGAGTGATAATAACTGGAGGTTAGACAGTGCTGGTGCATGTAAACATGCTATCTCATGATGAGAGGGTGAGTGATAATAACTGGAGGTTAGACAGTGCTGGTGCATGTAAACATGATTCCTCATGATGAGAGGGTGAGTGATAATAACTGGAGGTTAGACAGTGCTGGTGCATGTAAACATGCTATCATGATGAGAGGGTGAGTGATAATAACTGGAGGTTAGACAGTGCTGGTGCATGTAAACATGATTCCTCATGATGAGAGGGTGAGTGATAATAACTGGAGGTTAGACAGTGCTGGTGCATGTAAACATGCTATCTCATGATGAGAGGGTGAGTGATAATAACTGGAGGTTAGACAGTGCTGGTGCATGTAAACATGATTCCTCATGATGAGAGGGTGAGTGATAATAACTGGAGGTTAGACAGTGCTGGTGCATGTAAACATGATTCCTCATGATGAGAGGGTGAGTGATAATAACTGGAGGTTAGACAGTGCTGGTGCATGTAAACATGATTCCTCATGATGAGAGGGTGAGTGATAATAACTGGAGGTTAGACAGTGCTGGTGCATGTAAACATGATTCCTCATGATGAGAGGGTGAGTGATAATAACTGGAGGTTAGACAGTGCTGGTGCATGTAAACATGCTATCTCATGATGAGAGGGTGAGTGATAATAACTGGAGGTTAGACAGTGCTGGTGCATGTAAACATGATTCCTCATGATGAGAGAGTGAGTGATAATAACTGGAGGTTAGACAGTGCTGGTGCATGTAAACATGCTATCTCATGATGAGAGGGTGAGTGATAATAACTGGAGGTTAGACAGTGCTGGTGCATGTAAACATGCTATCTCATGATGAGAGGGTGGGTGATAACTGTACATTGGAGCACTCTGCTCACTCTAATGTGTGTTGAATTCTTCCTCAGCTGGAGCTGTTCTCAGATAGAGCATCTGTAGCTGTACAACTCCATGATATAGTAGAGTGCAATATATCTACAATATATTGCAATATATTCACTTTTTGTATGGGGATGGGATATTTTTTAAAAATAAAAGTAAAAAATATATATATTTCACAGCAGTGGTAGTATGTTAAATATATTTCACAGCAATATCTGAAAGCTGCAATAATTCCCCATATTATGATGCATTGAAATATTTTTATGATAATATATTTAAATTCAATACATTTTCAGTATATTTCATTTCCATAAGCCTCTGATTGGCTTAATAGGATGCTGATTAAGATGATGATGTAATGATGATTAAGATGATGATGTAATGATGATTAAGATGATGATGTAATGATGATTAAGATGTGGACTTTTCTGACTGCTCTTTTCCTCTGTGCAGTTTCGGAGTTGAAGAAGCGCTTTGAAGGTGTTGTGTCCAGCGATTTGGAGATGAACAGGTAGGGATTTGGAGATGAACAGGTAGGGATTTGGAGATGAACAGGTAGGGCTTTGGAGATGAGCAGGTAGGGCTTTGGAGATGAGCAGGTAGGGCTGTGTCCAGCGATTTGGAGATAAACAGGTATGCATCAGTCCAAATGCAATGCATTTCCTTTAAATGTCTTTAGTAAGATAACTCTCTGGGCTCATTATTATTGGCCTGACCATTGGCTGTATTCAGAGCAGTGAATGCTGCGATGCACAAAGTCCTTATAAACAATGTAACTGTTCTTCTGTTCTTGAACAGTTGTACTGGATTCAGTCAGTTGTGTTGCCTTTGTTATATAATAAATATATTCACATCCTGTACGTTTTCTGTTTTATGGTAACTGTCCTGAGGTAAACGCAAGGATTACATGTTTCTTCACAAACTCAGTTTGGTGAGTTAGTTTTTGTGAAGGCTGAACTCAGACTGATTGTGAAGAAAAACAATTCTTGTTGTATTATTGTTAGTCAAAGTTAAGAACCAATGTTGATTGAATCCTCCATTCCACAGGAAAGAGAGGATCGCTCGCCGTTTGGAGGGGATCGAGAGCGAAGTTCCACCCACCATGCTTCCAGGCTGCACTGGCCTGCTGACCAATCGGCTGCTGGGAGAGGACTCACCCCGATACACCCGCGCTGCTGAACCATGTGCCCCCTGCATTGTGGGTAAGAACAAGAACCCGGCAACGAGAGCTCGGACGAAGGGAAGGAATGAGCGCTCCGGATGGAGGGGTGTCAAACTCTAATCCAGTGTCTACAAGTTTCTGTGGTTTTCTTTCAATTAGCAGCCAATTAAGGTGTTGGAATACAAGGACTATTTAACCAATCAATGACTTAAATCAATCTGGTGCTCAAACGGCATCTTTTTCCAGAAAAGAATCTGACACTCATGGTCTAAATCAGGGGTAGGCAACCCTGGTCCTAGAGAGCCGCAGGGTCTGCTGGTTTTTGTTGTTACTCACCACTTAATTGATCAATTAAAGCAGTTGATTACACAGTTAACTCACCTCACCTGGTTTCTTTGGTCTAATTAGTTGCTGTGTTTAAGGTGAAAACAAAAACCAGCAGACTCTGCGGCTCTCTAGGACCAGGGTTGCCTACCCCTGGTCTAAATCATTGGGTTTAAAAGCACTACTAATCTGCTTAACCATGTCCTGAAACAAACTGTTTACACATTTATAAACCATGTCCTGAAACAAACTGTTTACACATTTATAAACCATGTCCTGAAACAAACTGTTTACACATTTATAAACCATGTCCTGAAACAAACTGTTTACACATTTATAAACCATGTCCTGAAACAAACTGTTTACACATTTATAAACCATGTCCTGAAACAAACTGTTTACACATTTATAAACCATGTCCTGAAACAAACTGTTTACACATTTATAAACCATGTCCTGAAACAAACTGTTTACACATTTAGACCAGTAAGCTACTGAAGTAGTAAATGCTTCAGTAATGTAGCTTCCTGCATTGAACTCGTCATTTCTCACCCCTCCTCTAACTCTTCCTCCCCCCGCAGTCAGACGGTACAGCAGAGAGGAGTTGGCAGCGGCGGCGGATGCCGCGGTGTCAGAGCGGCAGTCCCGAGCGCGGGGCCGGGCCGATCCTCCGACCGCTCGCCCGGATCCGGGGCCCATTCCCGGGAACACCGGCCCCCAGGCTCTGGACTCCAAGGCGGAGAGAATCGCGCGGTATAAGGCAGAGCGGCGGCGGCAGCTGGCCGAGC
The DNA here is from genome assembly GCA_022702515.1 of Ilyophis sp. 1 JC-2022. Taxonomy (NCBI): domain Eukaryota; kingdom Metazoa; phylum Chordata; class Actinopteri; order Anguilliformes; family Synaphobranchidae; genus Ilyophis; species Ilyophis sp. 1 JC-2022. The sequence goes on along the minus strand of CM040395.1, from coordinate 427,772 downwards.
GCTACGGCCTCTCCCTGGAGCAGGAGCTGGAGGTGGAGCCTCCTTCCCGCCACACCCCCGAGAGGCGGAGCCAGGCGGAGCGCCGTCGCAGCCGGGAGCTCCTGGAGGACAGCGGGGCCGAGCGCGTCACGCTGCGCGGTACCAGCTCTGGCGTGGGGAGGGCTGTGATTCCCGCCAACGCGGAGCCCGGCCACGCCCGGGAGCGCCAGGGCGGAGTTTCGGAGCGGGACCGGGCCATGAATGCTGAGAACTTCAGGAGGGTCCAGGACAGGGTGGCCCGAGCCAGCTCCCGCGACGCCTCCTCCAACTACATGGACGTGTCGACCCCGCCCAAGCCGTCCGCTCGGGATCCCCCTATTGCCCCCATGCCCAACTCCCCCCGAGGCGGACGCCGCTCCTCCCTGCCCTCCCCCCGGTACGGCGTCTCCCCCGGCGACCTTTTCATCGAGCAGCAAGCCCAGAGTATCCTCAGCAGGCAAGGGTAAGTCCCAGTTACAACATGGTGTGTGACTGCTATACTGCTATACTGCAACGGCTCATTCACCTTTAATAAGCAGAATCAGTGGCTAATACTGCATGTGTGCCGTGCTGCGCTGCTGTCCAATATGAAGGTTTCATTTATGCCAAGAGTGACCCCACACTGTGTATCTTTTGCGTATTTTCCTGTTTATGAAGCAGGCAAGCTGTATATCCAGGTGTGTTTGCAAATTGTTGATTTTTTTCTTAATTGTTCTTTTCACTAACTTTGTTAGTGATACATAGCTCTTGTTTGAAATTCTGTTAGTGAGCAACTTAGTTTGATAATGAAAATCATATTCATATGGTATTGGATCCTCTCTCGTGTCAGTGTGTGGGTGAGTGAACAGAATGGCTGTTCTGGGGTCATTGAACACAGTAACGGTCAAATGAGACAAAGGCGTTGTGAACAAGCTGAGGAAGTCAAATTCTGAAACAATCGGACGTTAAGATTAATTAATTAATTAATTAATTAATTAATTAATTAAGATGGCTGCCGCAATAAGGAGGAGGGAGATTTGATTAATTAAGATGGCTGCCACAATAAGGAGGAGAGAGATTTGATTAATTAAGATGGCTGCCACAATAAGGAGGAGAGAGATTTGATGAATTAAGATGGCTGCCACAATTAGGAGGAGGGAGATTTTTGCCACAGATTGCGTGTGATTTTCTGTACACCCCCTTTTAAGAGTGTTGGAATAATGTGGGAGGGAAAACTTTGAGGAAGTTTGAGATACATTGGCTAACATTAGCCAATATAGGCGTTCTCAGCTGTGGATTTGTATGGGTTTTGAAGCCTGAATCTCTCATACAGCAGACAGCTCTGTTATCTGATACTCTGTTGAGAGTTCAGAAGTTCATGTGTGCTTCATGTTTGTTATGTTGTAACCACTGGACGCATTTCATGTTTGTTTAGTAGACGGACAACTGGTGGACTGAGGAGTGAAAAGTTGTGGGTGACGGCAGCACGTGGGCGCAGCTCAGAATTTATAGATGAGGTTACAGTAATGAAGCCAACTTATGGGTACAATTTAATCTTTAAAAAATTTAAAATTCTACGTGTGTGAAGGCCTGTCAAATGGATATGTGCTCCAGTGTAAGAAGGAAGTAATTATTTGTTGGAAATAAAACTTACCAAGAAGGATGTTTATCCAGGACCTGTTCATTTCTGCAGGGTATTGTTACCTGACATGTACTGTATATGTGTTAGCATCGATTGGTATCCATGGCAACAAATTACTTTAATAATGCACCTAGAAACCTTTGTTCTGTATGCTAAAAATGAGCTTAAGCCATGTATTTACCCTGAGCTGTCTCTTGCCACATTGCTGTATAGCCTGGTACTGATGTCACAGACAGACGGGTCTTTCTGTGCTGATATGAAAGATATCAGCTGACCCTTCAGGTATTCTGGGATATGTGGGTGTGTCCTGACCTTCTGACCTTTCCTAATTAGAGCCCATTCTGACCCCGCCCACCCCTGAGCATGACAAATGCAGACCTGGTTGGTGAAATGCTGCATTAGCCTGAACATGTCTCACGGTAAACGGGCTCATTGTTTAGTGTGGGAGTTCCCAAACACACTGGGAGTACTAGCACTGGGGTAATATGCTCATATTTCTTTGTTCTAGTTAAAATGCAAGCGGCTGCATTCTGCACAAGCTGGAGATTATTTAGCAAAAACTTAGGGCAGCCAGATAGCACAGCATTACAGTAATCAAGCCTAGACGTAATAAAAGCATGGATCAATTTCTCTGCGTCTCCTTCTGATAGGAAATGCCTAATTTTATCTATGTTCCTTAACTGAAAGAAAGCTACTCTAGATATGTTTTTATGTTACATTACATTACATTCATTTAGCAGACGTTTTTATCCAAAGCGACGTACAGTAAGTGCATACAGAAAGGTCATCGAAGTAACTACAGAACAGATAAGAAAGCGCATTCTTCCCATACAGTAGCAGCTATCCCTAGTAATGAACACAATGCCGTTCACAGTGAACTGGGTAAATCAGCTCTAATACAATTCTATTCTAAATATTATAAACTTGAATACCTTGAATACACAGTTCAACAAGAACACATACCATGAGGTCCTAGATAAGTATTAGTCCAGGTGGAGTCTGAAAAGGTGCGTTTTCAGGCCACGACGGAAAGTAGGCAGGGTTGGCATGGAACGTAGGGGAATGGGAAGTTCGTTCCACCACTGGGGAGCTAGGGTGGAAAAGCTCCGCAGTCGGGACGAGCGAGTGCCATTTACATGGAGGGGGGGGAAGTGCAAGTCGCCCTGCAGTAGATGAGCGAAGCGGTCGAGCAGGAACATAGTTATGTGCGCGCTAAAGGTTAAATCTGGGTCTATAGTAACACCTAGGTCTTTCACAGCTGAATTTGGAACAACTAAGCAACCATCAATACTTAAAATATATGTACACAATTTCTCCCTTTGTTTTTTAGGATCTAAAACCAGCATTTCGGTTTTCTCTGAGTTTAAGAGCAGGAAATTGGAGAGCATCCAAGCTTTAATATCTGCAATGCAAGCCTCTAATCGAGAAAGTGGTAGTGCCTCGCCGGGTTTCATGGAAATTTTTATCTGAGTATCATCCGCGTAGCAGTGAAAATCTACCCCATGTGCCTGAATAATATCACCAAGGGGTAGCATATAGAATGAAAAGAGTACTGGACCTAGGACTGATCCTTGTGGAATACTACATTTCATTACTGAGTAACTGGATACTTCTTCATTTAATTTAACAAACTGTTTCCTATTGTATAAGTATGATCTGAACCATGCAAGTGCTTGACCATTGAGTCCAACACAGCCCTGGAGTCTGTTCAGTAGAATCTCATGATCTATTGTATCAAAAGCTGCACTTAGGTCAAGGAGTACAAGAACGGACACAGAGTTTTGGTCGGCTGATAACAGTAAATCGTTAATAACTTTAACAAGTGCTGTTTCAGTGCTATGGTAGGGTCTAAATCCTGACTGGTATAATTAATGGATATGGTTTGAGCTAAGGTATGCACCAAGTTGCTTCGCAACAGCTTTCTCTAATATTTTTGATAGAAATGGCAGTACCCCACCTTGGATTTTAACCTATAACCTCAGAGTTACAATTCAGTTCTCTAACCATTAGGCTACACCTCCACCCAGTGAATACGTTCTAACTTCCACTCAGTGAATATGTCCTAATCACTACCAAACATTGAGGGGATGGAGAAGGGAAAGGGTGGTGCTATTTATGGCATGGAGCGTGGCCCAGATTCCCCGCATGGTCCGGGAGAGGGCAGCCAGCGTTGAGTGGTCTGGACAGCTGATTGCACCGCCAGCTGCAGAGAGAGCATGTCAAAACCTGTCTGCTCCTGACCTGCCATTTCAAACCATCACAATTTTCCAGAGTTTACCAAATGTATTTTTATTTACTTTTTTCCCCCATCCCTGTCCTCAAAGCTGGGAATTTGAGCAATTTTCACTTTTGTGTATAAATGAATGGATTTAGCTCAGTATTCTTCAGCTCATTGTTGGCTAGATATCGTTCTTTATCGGGCGGCACCCTTTATCAGGCATGCCCATATTTGAACTTCCTCGAGAGCTGATTTGCCAACGGTAAAAAAAAATAAAAAAATAAAAAAGTATTTGCTAATAATGTTATGTTTTTCGCCCAATAACAGGGTTGGGTATGGTACTGAGCTCTTAATTGATTTATTGAAGCTGGTGATTGGCAGTTAACTCCCCTCATCTAGCTTCCATTATGGAAATGGTATATACTGCAATATATGATGCGTTTGTACTTGTGCAGTGCGTTTGTACAGTGCAGTGCTCACTTTGGTGAGGCATATAGACAGATATATGCATGCTCATTTGTGAACCGGCTTGCAGTGTCTGATGTGAGGATTATTCCACCTGGCAGAGAGGGGTTAGGGCTGGGGTGTGTCCATCCCACCTGGCAGAGATGGGTTAGGGTTGGGGTGTGTCCATCCCACCTGGCAGAGAGGGGTTAGGGTTGGGGTGTGTCCATCCCACCTGGCAGAGAGGGGTTAGGGCTGGGGTGTGTCCTGCCAGTGGGGCCTCTTAATTTCACAGACTGTGCCCCTGCTGCGTTCACTGCCTGTTGGGGGGCGGTCATCGCCCCTCAAACGCTCCAGCTGTACCTGTGACCAGGGTGCTGTGCTCATTCACCTGAAACGCATGGTCAAACACGACAGGCGTTTATGAAAGATGAGCTGATTGTGGATTGGAGCTGTAAGCTGTACTCTAGGTTTCACTTTTTAATGAAACCCTCGCTCGTCAAAGGCTCTCCCAATGCTTCCCCAATGCTCACGGAACACTCACCCAACACTCAATTCTGTTCAATTCACAAATGCTTTATTGGCGTGACAAGATGCATCCTATGCTGCCAAATATTTTTATTAATTTTGGGTAGAAATTCCCTTATATCTTGGTACCTTCCACATGTTGTGCGGAAGTACTGTCTCCACCACTCTCTGATTGTGGCGTGAGCACAGTCTGTCCTCTCTGGGCAGCCATGTCTGCTTGTGGCTGCTCTTTCGATGGCCAGGCTGTGCTCACTGAGTCTGTACATTGTCATGGTTTTTTCTGTTTTCTGTCACCATGGTCAGGTAATCAGGTGTACAGTCTGTTAAGGGCCAAATAACAATCAAGTATGTTTTGGGTTTTTTTCGAACGCTCACCCAACACTAACCCCAACATTCATCCAACACTCCACCCAACTCTCCCAAACTCTCATCCAACACTCCGCCCAACTCACGCCCAACTCACGCCTAAATACTCATCAAACTCTCATCCACTCCACCCAACACTCCCAAACACTCCACCCAACTGTCCCAAATGCTCACCCAACACTTCCAAACTGTCATCCAACACACATACAACACTCCCAAACAGTCGCCCAACTCACGCCCAACACTCATCAAACACGTATTCAATGCTCATCCCTCATCCAAACACTCTGCCAAACACTCCCAAACACTCATTCAACAATCACCCAACTCTCCCAATCTCTCATCTAACACTCCACCCAACTCTCCCAAACTCTCATCCAACACTCCACCCAACTCTCCCAAACTCTCATCCAAGACTCCACCCAACACTCCCAAACATTCCACCCAACAGTCACCCAACTCTCCCAAATGCTCACCCAACACTTCCAAGCTCTCATCCAACACACATCCAACTCTCCACCCAACACTCCCAAACGCTCACCCAACACTTCCAAACTCTCATCCAACACACATCAGTATTTTTCTTTTTGTTTAATAATAATTGTGTTTGGTCAATTCCCTGGGTACAACGCTCAACCAACACTTCCACCAACAGTCAACCCCAATACTCAGCTAACACTCTCCCAACACTCGCCCAACCTCCTGACCTGCTTGAGTGTGTCCCAGCATTAACAGCTTACTAAATGTTTTTATTTTCTGTTGTTTTTCTAGTGTTTTTTTTTGTGTTTGTAATTTCCTTATAAAGTTCCATTACAGGAGGGGCCTCTATTTCATTCAGTGGTTTACAATTCAGTGATCTGCCCTCTTTTTTATTATTTAAATCTGTTGCATATATAATGTAAAGTTTTATGTAGTGTTTTTAAAATGGGGGGTGTGATTGAGTGTTAATACCTTCTTTCTCCTGGAAGTATCCGAGCGAGAGAGAGGCAGGTGAGAGAAGACGTAGTGCACAGACCCCAGCAGGTGCCGGACTCCACCTCTTCCAGGCGGCACCCCCAGGTTTGGGCTCCCAACATGGGCACTCACCTCAGCTCCACCCCCCAGGCCACAGGGCCCTCCCCCAACCCCAGCACGAGTCAACCACAGGCCCCCGGCCCCGCCCCCATTACCAGACCTGGGCCAATAGGGGAACCATCGGCAATACGAGAGATGGAGCGGCCCGAAAGAAGGAGGAGCGTTGACCCCGCCCACGCCCATGACCACATCCTTGGCAGCCGAGGGGAGGATGTGGTTTTGGTCCGTCAGAGCGACTTTACAACACAGGCTGGGCCAATCGCAACACGTAAAATGGAGCAGCCTGAATGGAGGCGGAGCGTCGACCCCACCCACACCCGTGACCATGCCCTTGGCAGCCGGGGGGAAGGTGTGGTTTTGGTTCGTCAGAGCTACTTTACAACACAGGCTGGGCCAATGGCGACACGCAATATGGAGCAGCCTGAATGGAGGCGGAGCGTCAATCACTCCCACAACCACACCCGTGCTGGCCAGCAGGAGAGGGGAGATGGGGTCAGCCAGAGCGACTTTACGGCACCAGCTGTCTCCGTGGTGACAAGTGAAATGCAGCAGCCCAAAAGGAGGCAGAGTGTCGACCCCGCCCATGGAGACTGGCGAGTGGGGGTGGGCGGAGTCTGTGAAGAAGACCCTTCAGCACTGGCTGGGCCTGAGATGGAGCTGCCTGAAATGAGTCAGAGGGTGGTCCAAGACCACGCCCACAGTGGCTGGCGGGAGGGTGGTGGGGCCCTTATGGAGGTGGGTGGGAGCCATACAGAGGCGAGTGGGGTCCATACAGAGGCGAGTGGGGTCCATACAGAGGCGAGTGGGGTCCATACAGAGGTGAGTGGGGTCCATACAGAGGCGAGTGGGGTCCATACAGAGGCGAGTGGGGCCCATACAGAGGCGAGTGGGGTCCATACAGAGGCGAGTGGGGCCCATACAGAGGCGAGTGGGGCCCATACAGAGGCGAGTGGGGTCCATACAGAGGCGAGTGGGGTCCATACAGAGGCGAGTGGGGTCCATACAGAGGCGAGTGGGGTCCATACAGAGGCGAGTGGGGCCCATACAGAGGCGAGTGGGGTCCATACAGAGGCGAGTGGGGCCCATACAGAGGGGGCTGGGACCCATACGGAGGGGACGAGCGGGGTTCGTGCTGAAGGTCTGTTGAAGAGCAGGAAGGCCGTCCTCCCCTCCGAGGTTCGGCGCAGGGAGAGGAGTGTGGACGACCCGCACCGCCCACACCATGTCGGCTCTGACCGGGACGGGAGTGTGGACGACCCGCACCATACACGTCATAGCGGCTCTGACCGGGACAGACACAGGGGCCGACACCAGGGGCCTGACGCCGATGAGGACCCGCCCCAGTCGCCAGAGGGGGACAACCCCCCCCTGGGGGACGAAGCCCCGGTTCGCCTCCGGAGGGCGCCGGTCACGCCACTGACCAGGAGCGAAGGCGGTGAGCTATCGCCGGGGAGACACAAGATCCGCACACGCTCCATGTCGGACATCGGCGTGGTGCAGCGCTCGGCTGTTTTCCGTAGCCTGGAGCGCGCTGCCAGCAAGGAGAGGCTGCTTTTACATGGCAGGGATGGGGGCGTGGCCAACGGCGAGATAGGAACCCTGGACACCCGAGTCTCCGTCGCCAAGCTCCGACACTCATACCTGGAGAGCACCAACAGGAGGCCAGAACTGTAGGTGGAGCTTGCGGGGTGCACGACTTCTTGCAGTGCCCGTGTGTGTGTGTGCTGGGTTTAGTCACTGAGGCTTCATTTCTCTAAATGCCTGTGAACAGCAATGTTCACTCCTATATCCAAATCATTGCATGTAATACACACATCCACAAGTAATTACTGATTCCAGGGAATACAGATGTCCATAGTGCTCCCCAAGTTTGTTTACCACAAAGGCCTTTTGACCAGGTTGGTCTTGAATTGATGAAGACCTACCAACATGGTGCAGTTAATAAACCTGCTTTTGGAGCAATAAACTAAATATTTTTCCGTTTTGATAGTTCTATAGCAAATCACTTCATCCATGCATCGTCTGTAGCTCAGATAAATTATTGGGTTCAGGTAAAGCTGAAGTTGGCATGAAATCCCAAAACCGATCCGCCCTCATTGTGCACCCGGTCATAGAATATTGGAGCCCCCTCAGTTCTATGTCTAACCCTGAATAATCTGTGTGATAATTTTTGCATGGTGCTTAACAAACGCGGGCCATTCGCCTCCATCGACTCTCGGTATAAATCGAGTCAAAACTCGAGGTGGCCGTCACGCCACCTACAGACCTACGGGAGCCCCTAATTGAGCGCGCTCTCTGTCTCTAGAGGGTGTGGCCAGTGTTTGAGTCCTGAGGAGAAAAGCTTAAGCATAACCACGCATGAAGCTGGAGTGCTGCCTACCTGGTTACTGGTCCTCTTAAAAAGGAAACGGTGACTGGCGGTTCGTTGCAGTGGGAAACATTTTTTATGGTTTTTTTGTGGTGGTTTGGGTCCCGCCCCATGTTTTGTGTGGAACGGTCCATCTCCCCTCTCGTGTTTGTGTGGAATAGCCCATGTCCTCTCTGCACAGGGAGCCTAAGGCAGACCCAGTTGGGCTGGAAGGCGAGTCGGCCGCTAGATCTTCCCGCAGGCCCAGGCTGTATATCACCCCCGGCGACGGTAGGAAGACCTCCGAGAGGTTCAGAACTCAGCCAATCACATCTGCTGAGCGCCTGGAGATGGATAGGTAGGCAGGCGCTGGGGTCATGCCCAGATGCATGGCACATGGATGAGTGATCATGTGACTCTAACCCCAAAGAGTGTGTCTTTTTCTAGGGTGGGTGGGGGGGGGGGGGGGGGGTGAGTACAGCATGAACTGATTGGCGTGGTGTTTATTTAAGTGGGTGGGGAGATGTTGGTGGTGTTGGAGGGGTGTGGTGTGAGGTGTGGGCGTGGTATGTGTGGGTAGAGGTTTTATGAAGTGGAGAGGTAATGGATCCGGGGTGCGCTCATGCGGTCATGGATCCGGGGTACGCTCATGATTTCCCATGATTCTGTTTGCTCTGTATGCATCAGAGTGAAGGTGGTGAGTTCTGAGGGTGTTAACATGCAAAGCTCCAAAACACTGATCCTGGATCAGTATGAAGACTGAAAGCACCCAGGAGAGGCTGGGGTGTGGGTTTGGGTATTATTGTGTGTGTGTGTGTGTGTGTGTGTGTGTGTGTTTGTGTGTGGGTGGGTTGTAGGGTTTGATTGTGGGTGTGTCCCAATAGTCAAAAAATGCACCCTCCCTTCCTCCACTCCCACCTCCTCTCCTCCGTGCCCCGGAAACGGATCTTTGTGTCCTCCCTCCCTCCCTCTACTGTCCCAATATTGGAAAAGACGAGCGAAGCGGCTACAAACTCGAGTTCTCCTCCCCAGGCGAAGCATACATCGATGTATCCTACTGTGGAGGTTTTTTCACATTTTTGGGTGACATCATCGTGCTCGCTCGCGCCCATGGATTTTAAAAAGGAAACAGTGGTGATGCGTAGCTTTGCCTTATATGAATTTCCCCAAGATAATGATGCCTCATTGCAAGATATTTAGCCTAAATTGCGTGTGCTTCAGTAGGTTATTAGCATCCTACAACGGATAACAAAATGCCAGTGCATAAATGCTACATAAGAATTTGACAATTTAAGTCGGGAAACAGCTTTTTATTTGCTTGCACATTAATGTTGCTTATTAACGAGCATGACTATACATAAATATAGCTTAAGCATGACAGCTACCATTTCAGTATGTGAATATCCATATGCATTAATTAATTTATTCAACCAATCGTTTCCAAAGAACGTTTTTAAATTTGCTTTCACATGTTGCAGTGGGAAATAGGCCTAATTGTTTTTCGGTGTGACCACTGCGATACTTTGAACATTGGGAAATAGCCTAATATCTCCGATAATATGACTAGAATTAATTCCGCAAAGAACTGGCAATAGTAGGCTGTAGTGTAGCTACAGTAGCCTATAGGCCTATATGAGGTGAATTAGTGCTCGGTATGTTCAGACATCGGGAACATCGGGAACATCGGGATTCTGGAATTACAGTAAATTGTTATGTTTGCATATAGCTACTTTGTGATGTTTACTTTGATATGTTACTGATTAGCCTACATATTTAGTGTCTCGTAGGCTACATGTTTATAGCTACTGTACGTGCAACTAGGCTACTTCTACTTGAAACTTAAAATATATTTTGCAGCTTTAAGTGGTGTGTGTGCAGTGTGTGTGCTACAGAGCAGTGTGTAGTGTGTGTGTAGTGTGTCTGCAGTGTGTGTGCTACAGAGCAGTGTGTAGTGTGTGTGCTTCAGAGCAGTGTGTGTACAGTGTGTGTGCTGCAGAGCAGTGTGTGTACAGTGAGTGTGCTGCAGAGCAGTGTGTGTACCGTGTGTGTACAGTGTGTGTGCTGCAGAGCTGTGTGTACAGTGTGTGTGCTGCAGAGCAGTGTGTGTGCTGCAGAGCAGTGTGTGTACCGTGTGTGTACAGTGTGTGTGCTGCAGAGCAGTGTGTAGTGTGTGTGCTGCAGAGCAGTGTGTGTACAGTGTACATGCGGATTGTTTCTCTTCTGATGACCTGTTTTATATCGCCCTTCAGATCCTGCCTGAGTCCCTCTGAGCTACAGAACACAGAAGGCAAGTACCCGTTCAACGTCTTGTCCAATCTGGCAACCGTCTGGCCATATCTGGCAACCGTCTTTCCCTGTTTTTATGGGAACAGTAAAAGCGCTAAACGAGACGAGCTGAGATTGCACTTGCTGTAATAAACTGCAGGGCATTCAGGAGGGTTTAATGCAGGGCTGCAGGGTTTCTGTGGGTTATGGGTCTGTTTCTCTAACCCTCCTGTGGGTTATGGGTCTGTTTCTCTAACCATTCTGTGGGTTATGGGTCTGTTTCTCTAACCCTCCTGTGGGTTATGGGTCTGTTTCTCTAACCATTCTGTGGGTTATGGGTCTGTTTCTCTAACCCTCCTGTGGGTTATGGGTCTGTTTCTCTAACCCTCCTGTGGGTTATGGGTCTGTTTCTCTAACCCTCCTGTGGGTTATGGGTCTGTTTCTCTAACCCTCCTGTGGGTTATGGGTCTGTTTCTCTAACCCTCCTGTGGGTTATGGGTCTGTTTCTCTAAATAAAGAAAACGTTTTTTTGTGGGAGAATGTGCGGTCACTGATGACAGAATCTGTTCTTCCTTCTCAGAGTAAAGATTTGCTTTCTCTTTCATTTCAGTGGATGAAGAGAAGTTGGATGAGAGGGCCAAGCTGAGCGTAGCAGCGAAGAGGTCCCTCTTTCGGGTACTTGTCTGGAGTCCCCACCCCTCCACACACACACACATGCACACACACACACACACACACACACGCACACACGCACACGCACACACGCACACACACGCACACATGCACACGCACACACGCACACGCACGCATGCACACACACACATGCATGCACACACACACACACACACACACACACACACACACACACACACACACACACACAGAGGTCCCATAGTCCATCTGTACCGCAGCACTGAGTCTACTGCAGATCCTCTGACTCGTCATTTGAGTTCTGTCAGAATGTTCCAGAACCTTAGAATGTTCTAGAACCTCAGAACGTTCCAGAACCTCAGAATGTTCCAGAACCTCGTCCCTCTGTGGAACATTGGGTGATTTTCACCTACTTCACATTCCTAACCTCTCCCCATTTTCCCAGGATTTTACGAACGCCTCCAACTCGAACCCGAGGCCGCTCACGGGACTATGGGTGGGAAAGAGACGAGATCCAAGTTCTGTGTTGCAGTTATGAATGGAGGAAATATGTTTACATAGTGTTTTCTGTCATTTTCCGCGCACATTCCCATCTGTTTATGAACATTACAAACAATCCTCCTGCCGTTTGTATCTATTTCCATTCAGAGTGTGAGTCATGTGAGTCAGTGAGTGTGTCGTGAGTCAGTGATGTTGCAGGGTCCTTCTCTTACTGTAAGTGTCAGGTTTAGTGGGATCATTTTGGTGATTTCTTGCATCTCTACCCTCCCAGGAAGTAGAAAACTACCCACAGAAGCACAGTCTCGTACACATACTACCTGATAACAGAAGAAATGCGTTTGAGGTGTTTGGTCTCCCTCTCTCACCCCCCCACCCCCCATTTTCCCATGTCAGGAGCTGGAGAGGGGTACGGACGGGGGGGTACCCAAACCCCGCTCCAGAAATGCGGCCGTGGAGAGACGGCTGAGGCGGGTACAGGACCGCGCCCGCACCCAGCCCATCACCACAGAGGAAGTGGTCATCGCCGCCACGTAAGTCACTTCCTCTCCGCTTTCAATCAGGGACAGCCACGCCTCCATTTTTTGGAGGTGGCGGGTTGCTGTGCAGATGTCAGAGATGAGCTCTATCCTCAGTCAAATGCGTATCAAAGTCTCTCTTCAAAGGGATTGCCAGATCTGGCCGGTATTTTAAAGGGATTGCCAGATATGACCGGTATTTTAAATGGATTGCCAGATATGACTGGTTTGTAGAGCCATTCAGTCAGAACATAAAATGAGCCTTAAATATGAGACTAAAATGCTTGTTAAGATTAACTTATTTTTTGGTTTTTGCAGTGTGTAGCAGGCTTATAGAGGGGACTTTAACATAGGCTAACCAGGTTTTTTTAATGTACTTTGATTTAATCCTTTTTTTATCACCCATTAATCTTGAACCGTCAGGAACAGCTGACAAGCAAATGGCAGAACTTTGGAATAATGATGATCTTTTTTTACCCCTCTCTCTCTTTCTGCTTTCTGTGAAGTGTTCCCACCCCTTCCTCTCATACGGTGACTGTGCACCCCACTGTACCCCGAATTTCTAGCCCCACTGTAGTCAGCAGCTCAGTGACACATTTAAGGTACCTGGGATGAGTGTGTGTGTGTTTGTGCATGCAGCACGATGGGCTCACCCCCCCTCCCCCCCCTCCACCGACCCCACCCCGAAAAGCTGATTAAGTGGTTATGGGGTTGCAGGGTTGCATGAGCACTTCCTGTTCTGTTTCCTGTTTAACAGTTTGAGTGATGTGGGTTTCTTGGATACTGTGAATAACTGCTTTGGGTAATAATATGGCTCTTGCTGTCATAGATATTTTTGTGTTCTCAAATTTTTAAAATTCTTTTATGAAGAGACTTGTCAATGTTCATGTAATGACTCTGCTCTAAAATGTTAAGTGTGTATTGATAATTCTGTTGTCACACATTTTTTAAAATTTACATTTCATTGTTCCCTCTGAGTCAAATGGCTCCGCACTGCCCTCTGCTGTCAACACTCTTAAATTTTTTTTTTTTTAAATCTAATCAAAATGTCAAGCTGCTTTGCTCTTTTTGCACAGACAGTGTGATTATCCTTTAGAGGCCATTTCAGTGTGCTTAAAGGAAGATAATAGAATATAAAAATTTTGCGCTGTCTTACGTCATAATTTTTGTTAAATTCTCCAAAGTCCCAGCCCACGACGTTGATAGATAAATTCAAGCTGGCAGCACTGGCTGTTTTATCGGTGAGAGACGGACCGTAAATGTCAAAAGTCAGTCAGGGTTGGCCTGTCAGCCACTAAGTTAATCTCACAGGGACTCGCGCCCGTCAACCCAAAACTCGATCCGAAGCAGGCGGGTGTCTCTGCTGCAACCGAAGACGTTTGACCACGGTAACCTCGGTAACCTCGTGTCCCGTTCAAAGCTACAGGACCGGCTGTGAAAGAGAGAGGGCCTATCACCTGCTACCCACACCTCGTCACTCACACCCTAATGAGCTTCACTTGTGAAACTGCAGCAAACCTTCACAGGAAAAGTGTCGGGTTTTTACCCTAACCCTAACCCTAACCCCCCCCCCCCCCCGCCTATCGCACAGATACAGGTGATTATAACATCCGAAATGCTTCGAAAATCACGTCGACACGCTTGTATTCAGGCAGTTGGCACTGTGGAGAGAGAGAGAGGGCACTCCCAGGTAACCGGGTAACCAGATAACCGGCTCACAAATCGCTTTTTTGAAGTTACTTTATGCAGGACTAACGGTTAAGAACCAACCCAATGAAACGCTTCAATCGCAGATATTTGAACTTAAAAAGCACATTAATTACTAGCAGCAGGAAGGAATAAACGAGCAGCAGCGGCTGAATCTGCACGAGCTCTAAGCCGAGCATGCTGCTATTACAGGCCGTGTGGAGTATAACTGTGTCCGGTTTTATAAAGGGAAACATGTCAGCCAATGGAGCAGCATGTCTTTATTATAATTCAGTCCAGCTGTTTCCCAGTAGGGCTGGTGTGGGCGTCGGCACTAAAACACCAGGTTTAACTAATCAGGGTTTTTAATGAAGACCATGATTGGTTGATCAGTTAGAATAAAGCCGACCCCCACACTGTCCCTTTTTTGGGCACACTGCTATCCTGTGTGTGTGCGCCCCATTAAATGGCTTTCGTCCTCTCCAGTCTGCAGGCCTCGTTCCAGCACAGGTCAGTGGCTCGGGAGTCCCATCTGGGGAGGGAGAGGGGGAGGGAGGAGAGGAGGGCCATAGGGGCGGAGCCTAGCGATCGGGGCCCCCCCGAGGAGCCGGACCTGTCCACCCTCAGCTTGGCCGAGAAGATGGCGCTCTTCAACCGCCTCTCGCAGCCCCCCCCAGAGCGGGGCCAGGACGAATCCAGGCCCGACGCCCGCCTGCGTAGGGCCAACGCCCGCTTCCAAACCCAGCCAATCACACTGGGAGAGGTGGAGCAGGTGTGTTAACCCCGCCCCGTTACACATGCAGGTATATGACAGCACTCAATATGCAGGTCTTATCATGTTTCAGTATTTGCCAGCACTGACTATACTGTAAGGTTTGTGTACATGCGGTTTTCCTCTGCACTCAAAACGTCACAATCCAGCATGGAAACAGCGTTTATTATTGGCTTGGTGGGCTTTCAATCACATGGAAAGGTTTTTGTTCAAGGGGGAGAAAAAAAGTTGTCCTCTTAGTCCACAAATCCATGTCCCCTCAGTCCCCAAATCCATGTTCCCTCAGTCCCCAAATCCATGTCCCCTCAGTCCCCAAATCCATGTTCCCTCAGTCCCCAAATCCATGTCCCCTCAGTCCCCAAATCCATGTCCCCTCAGTCCCCAAATCCATGTCCCCTCAGTCCCCAAATCCATGTCCCCTTAGTCCCCAAGTCAATAAATCTATGTTCCCTCAGTCCCCAAGTCCATGTCCCCTTAGTTTCAAGTCCATGTCCCCTTAGTTTCAAGTCCATGTCCCCTCAGTCCCCAAGTCCATGTCCCCTTAGTTTCAAGTCCATGTCCCCTTAGTCCCCAAGTCCATGTCAGAAGTGCCTTCCTGTTAGATAAACACACGTGCACACAAAGTACACAGACACACACACACACACACACACTGTGCAACCCTCACATTGTGCAACCCTTAAACCATGCTGTTATAGAATACAAATACTTTAGGCCTATGAGACATAGTGTAGTATGTATTGGGTGGATCCAACAAACTTTATTTTATTTTTAAACGTAGAACTACCCTAGGTACCTCTATAATACATAATTAATTGATTCACAAAGTCAATCAGGCTTTGTGGATGAAAGTGTGTCAGTGAACTGTCTCTGGTGTAGGATGTAGCACCAGCAGAGCCTGTCCTATTGACAAACGGCCCCGACCAGCCACAGAGAGATCCTAACAATGCACATGTAAGGAGCGTCAGTCTGATAAATGGTGCTTGGAGTTTGGCATCTGCACACCAGCTTGTTACATTCTGCAGCCTGCCTGATATATACCCCACTGAACCCCTACCTCAGGCCCTTACCCTGGGCCCTTACCCTGGGCCCTCTGGGGCCACACAGTGGCTGGTTTTGTTTTGTTTCTGAACAAACAGCAGGTTAAATATATGTGTGGTATATGTCACGCCATTGGGAGGTCTTTTGCTTTGGATACTAAATACTTTGGATTGATTTGGCTTGTATAGACTTTTTGGCTGTGATGCAAAGCACTGTCGCTCCAGAACTGCATGCCGGTATGAAGCTGACGTGCTATTTCTGCTGTGAAAGATGTCCGGTGAAGGACACAAGAGGGTTCCTCCTTGAGAAGAGCCGTGCTATGAATGTGGGCATTTGTAAAGAATGATGTGTTTCCTGAGGAACGTGCGTTGGGCTGAAAACTGAGTATCTGGAAGCATCTTGTGAATCATCTTTTATTTTTTATTTTATTTTTTGTTTCCTCAATGCCACTTCAGGTTTTGCCTGGATTTTGTTTGGATGCAATTTAAATTCCTGGAGGGAAAAAATGCACTTTGCTTGATGACTGAGCGGACCTGAAGCTTAGGCCCAATGACCGGGAAACCAGGGGGGGGGGGGGGGGATCAATTTGGATGGGGGGGGCGATTTTGTCAGTCATGGCTATTGTATAATTAATAATTGTAATTCAAATATAGCCATTGGTTTGCAGCCCTCATGTTCACTATGGATGAGCATGTTTGTGGCCCAAATTCTCCTGTTCTTTGAATGGTCCAGTTTTGCTAGCAGAAACTGAAATTGTAGTACATCATTATGACCAGAGGGGGCACTCTGCATGGCTTGTGATGATATGTAGCAGTCAAGTCACTTGTGGCAGAGTGTATCTGATCTGTGGGTGCGTCCCAATATTCTTCACTCCTCACCTCCTTTCTTCCACTCGTTTCCTATGCGTAAGTTTGCAAAACTGTCTGTACATTTCGAGTACAAGTATTTGCATGTACAGGATACAATGTTCCTGACATTGTGGTTTGTGTCGAGACATTAATTAATATGTAACCATTAATATGTAATCAGCGACATTAGATTAGGACACACAAATCAGTTTCTGGGGCACAGAGGAGAGGAGGTGGTAGTGGAGGAAAGGAGGAGAGGAGGTGGTAGTAGAGGATACGAGCATGCATTTTGTTGAGTTTTGGGACGCACCCAGTGTGATGTGTATCTTGATTTCCTGTTCCTGTCCCCGTGGTGTTCCACAGCTGCAGAACGGAGGTAGGGTTCGGGCGGGGCCTCTGTCTGCCTCTGTGGTCAGATCCGCCACGACAGGCACAGTCAGCACCGCCCACGCTGGGGAAATCCATCGGGGAAAATCCACTGCCATGGAGTACAGCCCCCAACCCCCCAGCCGAGGGGCCCGCGAGAGAGCTGTCGCCAGGCAACAGGGTCTGATTGACATCAGCATGAAGAGCATGGCGGTCACAGAACCCCGCCCTCAGCTTCTCACAGAGCCCCGCCCAGAGCCTTTCACTGAGCCCCGCCCCCAGCCTCTCACAGAGCCCCGCCCTCAGCCTCTCACAGAGCCCCGCCCCCAGCCTCTCACAGAGCCCCGCCCCCAGCCTCTCACAGAGCCCCGCCCCCAGCCTCTCACAGAGCCCCGCCCCCAGCCTCTCACTGAGCCCCGCCCCCAGCCTCTCACAGAGCCCCGCCCCCAGCCTCTCACAGAGCCCCGCCCCCAGCCTCTCACAGAGCCCTGCCCCCAGCCTCTCACAGAGCCCCGCCCCCAGCCTCTCACAGAGCCCCGCCCCCAGCCTGTCACAGAGCCCCGCCCCCAGCCTCTCACAGAGCCCCGCCCCCAGCCTCTCATAGAGCCCCGCCCCCAGCCTCTCACAGAGCCCCGCCCCCAGCCTGTCACAGAGCTCCTCCTCCATTCTTACATAGAACCCCGCCCTTTCACAGAACCCCGCCCCCAGCAGGTCACCGAGCTCCTCCCCCATTCTTACATAGAGCCACTGCAGTCAGAAATCAGGCTATATGGCTCACTGCCAGCCAACCAAAAATGGGAGGAGTGCAGATCGAAAGAGGAGGAGAGAAGAGTGAGCGCGGAGAAAGTGAAGGAGGAGAAAAGAGTGAGGGAGAAAGAGGAGGAGAGAAGAGTGAGCGCGGAGAAAGTGAAGGAGGAGAAAAGAGTGAGGGAGAAAGAGGAGGAGAGGAGAGCGAGGGAGGAAGAGGTGAAAAAATTGAGGGAGGAGCAGGAGAGAAGAGCCAGGGAGGAGAGAATGAGGGAGGAAGAGGAGAGGAGAGTGAGGGAGGTAGAGGAGAGGAGAGTGAGGGAGGAAGAGGAGAGGAGAGTGAGGGAGGAAGAGGAGAGGAGAGTGAGGGAGGGAGAGGAGAGGAGAGTGAGGGAGGAAGAGGAGAGGAGAGTGAGGGAGGAGAGGAGAGTGAGGGAGGAAGAGGAGGAGAGAAGAGTGAGCGCGGAGAAAGTGAAGGAGGAGAAAAGAGTGAGGGAGAAAGAGGAGGAGAGGAGAGTGAGGGAGGAAGAGGAGAGAGTGAGGGAGGAAGAGGTGAAAAAATTGAGGGAGGAGCAGGAGAGAAAAGCCAGGGAGGAGCGAATGAGGGAAAGGAGAGTGAGGGAGGAAGAGGAGAGAGTGAGGGAGGAAGAGGAAAGAGTGAGGGAGGAGGAGGAGAGGAGATTGTGGGAGGAGAGAGTGAGGGGGGAGGAGAGGAGAGTGAGGGAGGCAGAGGAGAGGAGATTGTGGGAGGAGAGAGTGAGGGAGGAGGAGAGGAGAGTGAGAGTGAGGGAGGAAGAGGAAGAGGAGAGAGTGAGGGAGGAAGAGGTGAAAAAATTGAGGGAGGAGCAGGAGAGAAAAGCCAGGGAGGAGCGAATGAGGGAGAGGAGAGTGAGGGAGGAAGAGGAAAGAGTGAGGGAGGAGGAGGAGAGGAGATTGTGGGAGGAGAGAGTGAGGGAGGAGGAGAGGAGAGGGAGAGAGGAGGTGGAGAGAAAAGAGAGATGGAAGGAGGAAAGGAGAAAGAGGAGGGAGGAAGAGGGAAGGCTCTTCCTCTCCCCAGATGGGATGACACAGCAGCTTCAGCACCTCCTACCAGAAAGGAACGATGAGTGGCACAGAGCTGACCTCCCCAGGAGGCGTGACCATCACAGCCTGCAGGAGGCAGAGAGCGTGGTTCACCAGAACAGGAGGGAGCACAGGGGCTATCTGAGCGAGCCGCAGTCCTCCAGAGATCTGTACCAGACAGAGCCACAGTCCTCCAGAGAGCTGTACCAGACAGAGGCGCAGTCCTCCAGAGAGCTGTACCAGACAGAGGCGCAGTCCTCCAGAGAGCTGTACCAGACAGAGGCGCAGTCCTCCAGAGAGCTGTACCAGACAGAGGCGCAGTCCTCCAGAGAGCTGTACCAGACAGAGGCGCAGTCCTCCAGAGAGCTGTACCAGACAGAGCCACAGTCCTCCAGAGAACTGTACCAGACAGAGCCACAGTCCTCCAGAGAGCTGTACCAGACAGAGGCGCAGTCCTCCAGAGAGCTGTACCAGAGGGAGAGTGTCTTCAATGCCAGGGCAGGCATTGTGGGTAAGGAGAAAAAATCTTTAGTTATGTATTCAAAGCAGATGTTCAGATGCCGTTTTCTGAATATAATTAGCATGTATTTGCATATGTTTTGCTGTCTCTTGTAAAGAAATATTTCCTTGCCTCTGTTGTGGCTAAAGGTATTAAGATAAATGTAAGGCTGAGAGATGCTTTTAAAAAATCACTGCATATCCCAAAATATATGAAAATGAAAATAATAAAAATTATATTATTTGGCTACTGTCTTACTACATTTCCTTCATGTGGCTCATAATTGCAGTCCTGTATTCAATGTTCACACTGGCCTGCTTAGTCTGGCCATCTGATCCTCGTAACGTTACTTTGTAATCATGCAAGAAGGACAAGAAGGAAACCGTTCGTCATGCGGGAAATGCAATGGGTGTTAAGTTTGTTTAAATGTGCATCAGTTTAAGGCTGGTTCTGAGGTCCACATTAATGCAGTGAATTGTGAGTGTGTTTAAAGGTGTGTAACGGTGTGTAACGGTGTGTGTGTTTGTTTGAGGCTGGTCTCAGCTCCACACTAATGCACAGTGAATCATGAGAGTGTTTAAAGGTGTGTAAGGACACTGTCTGTTTAAGAATGGTTCTACAGCTCCACAGTAAAACCTGACTGCCGTAACACAGCTGGGTATCAGTCTGACTTTATGCACGCACTGCTGCAGCTCAATACAAAGGATTTTCTGCAATCTCTCTAGCCAGACCCCCCCTCTCCTGTGAGGTGTGTATGTGTGCGTGCGAGCGTGCGTGCGTGCGTGCGTGCGTGCGTGCGTGCGTGCGTGCGTGCGTGCGAGTTTGTGCGTGTGTGCGTGTGCTCGCGCACTGTGCAGCACTGCTGCTGGTGCCTGACAGTTATTGATTGCTGTGGGGCTCTCTGGCTGTAACACCATCCTGTGTGTGTGTGTGTGTGTGTGTGTGTGTGCGTGTGTGTGTGCCTGTGTGTGTGTGTCCGTGTAGAGCTGACGGAGCCCACTGTCGCAGCGACATCCAGGAGTCTCTCACAGGCTCAGCACGCCATGCCGCAGCCCCGAGACGGTGAACACGGCGACGGTGACCACGGCGACGGTGACCACGGCGACAACCCTGAGCCACCCACTGCCCAGGATACTGCCGATGACATGTCCGTCTGCCAGATGTCCATCAAACAACGGTGAGCCCCTCCCATGCCCATTCTGCTAAAAAGAAAAAAAAGACAAACAGTCGCGCATCATCTCTGTCGTCACCGTCTGCTTAGGTGTGCACGCATCATTCATAAAATGCGCCAAGCTGCGGTGTGTGTAAAATGCGCTAAAGTGTGGATGAAATGCGCTACGGTGTGTGTAAAATGTGCTACGGTGTGGGTGAAATGCGCTACGGTGTGGATGAAATGCGCTACGGTGTGTGTAAAATGCGCTACAGTGTGGATGAAATGCGCTGCGGTGTGTGTAAAATGCGCTATGGTGTGGGTGAAATGTGCTACGGTGTGGGTAAAGTGCGCTACGGTGTGTGTAAAATGTGCTACGGTGTGGGTGAAATGCGCTACGGTGTGGGTGAAATGCGCTACGGTGTGGGTGAAATGTGCTACGGTGTGGGTAAAGTGCGCTACGGTGTGTGTAAAATGTGCTACGGTGTGGGTGAAATGCGCTACGGTGTGGGTGAAATGCGCTACGGTGTGGGTGAAATGTGCTACGGTGTGGGTAAAGTGCGCTACGGTGTGTGTAAAATGCGCTACGGTGTGGGTAAAATGCACTTCTGTATGTGTAAAATGCGCTACGGTTTGGGTGAAATGTGCTACGGTGTGGGTGAAATGCGCTACGGTGTGGGTGAAATGCGCTACGGCGTGTGTAAAATGCGCTACGGTGTGGGTGAAATGTGCTACGGTGTGTGTGAAATGCGCTATGGTGTGGGTGAAATGCGCTACGGTGTGAATGAAATGCGCTACGGTGTGTGTGAAATGCGCTACGGTGTGAATGAAATGCGCTACGGTGTGTGTGAAATGCGCTACGGTGTGGATGAAATGCGCTACGGTGTGGATGAAATGCGCTACGGTGTGTGTGAAATGCGCTACGGTGTGAATGAAATGCGATGCGGTGTGGGTGAAATGCGCTACGGTGTGGGTGAAATGCGCTACGGTGTGAATGAAATGCGCTACGGTGTGGGTGAGTTGGTGTAGATGAGTTGGTGCTCGAGGGGGGATGGGGGTATCATTTCTGGTGATTGTGGGAATCCTCAGAGGTGAACTTGACTCACCTTGGTTCTCATTGCGGAATGTAGGTTGGGGGCCGGGCCTTTTTTGATGCATGCAAAAGGGATTTATTTTTGGCCGCAGTTCTGTGGATTCACCCCTCCCAGTACGCCCAAGATGGCGATGTGCTCTAACCTCATTCCCTCGAACGCTGGGAGGAAATTGAGTTGCTGCCGGTACATTAAATCAACCTGTAGGCTCTTTCCTTATGCTCTGGGGTTTGAACTACATCCACAGGAGAAGGGAAGAGGAAAGATGTTCACTTCTCCACAGTGTTTTCTGGCCCGTGTTAGTTTTTACCGTCCTGAGAAATCGGCACAGATACATTCGCAGCCTCTCCAGAGGAATAGTCTGGTTTGGAGTCTATAAAATATCTCCCTTCATGTTGTGGATGAAATTACTTGGTATATCAATGTCATGTCATGTGACATTTTTCAATAACTGTGGAATTGTGGGTATTTATTTTTCTTGTGGAAGTTTTAAAAAGACTGACCCTTGTATAATCTTAAGGGTGTGCTTGAGTGGGTTTGTTTATGTACATACCTGTACATATATACAGTGCCCTCCATAATATTTTGGGACAAAAATGTATTTTTTCTTGATTTGGCTGTTTTAGATTTCACATGAGGTTAAAGTGCAGTTCTCAGCTTTTATTAAAGGGTATTTATCTGTCTCTGACTGTTTTTTATATTATTTATTTTTTATATTATGCTTGACTGTCATTGGCACAACTCTAATTTTCATGTTGACAAATTGAGCATCTGCATTGTTTCATTAAAATTATTTTGGGGGCTGCTGGGTAGCTCAATCAGTAAAGTGTGAGTACCGCGGTCTCGGATCAAATCCGGCTTTGCATCACCCGAGGAATATAAAACAGGGATTCAGTGGGCGGGGATGGCTGTCCACTCAAGCGACACCTGTTGGCTGTCCGGGCGCCTGTGGCTTGCTCTCTGTGCAAACGTATGATTGGGTATCCTCCACCCCCGCTCTGCACGTGTGCGGCTTGTGGCTGCAGTGAAAAAGCAACTGAGTTGTCTTCACTCTCCCTAGCCAGCAGCAGGGGGCATATATGAGAACGCTTGTGCATTGGACATTCCAAATTCAGGTAAAAAATGCTAAATTTTAAATAAATATGAATTATTTTGGAATAAGCGACTGATCTTTTTTCCTGTTGCTCAGGCTGGCTCTGCTGAGGAAGAGTGGGGAGGAAGATTGGAAGAACAGGATCAACAAGAAACAGGAAGTGGTGAAGACAGCTACCACGGAGGGTCATGCCCCGCTGTGGGAGGTGGAGCAGAGTATAGTGAGGAAGGTAAGAGAACCCGCTGCAATGCTCAGTCATGGGAAGGCCACACGTTAGCAACTGACCCAATGTTAGCAAGTGAGCACCACGTTAGCAACTGACCCAATGTTAGCAAGTGAGCACCACGTTAGCAAACTGACACAACATTAGCAAGTGAGCACCACGTTAGCAAACTGACACAATGTTAGCAACTGATCACCACATTAGCAAACTGACACAACATTAGCAAGTGAGCACCACGTTTTTTTTTCATTTGTGGTTTTCACACGCATTCCCCAAACTATTATCTCTCCTGTATTAAATTTTCTGTTGTAATATCATGTTGTCATTTAAACCGTCATTCATTACGTACATATTATTATTTATTTTTTTGTGTGAATTCAAGTCACTGGATATGTTGGCAATATTTGTAAAGAATAAACAATGAAGTACATGTATGTGGCTTATGTTTTCATTTAAAAAAACAGCCATGACAATAGCTGTTCATTTGAACAGATCTCAGTGGAGTGACGTTTTGGGTCTTGGGATTTGCCTCTCCTTGTCCCCCACCCTCCTCGCCAAATCCGTACCTTAACACCTGTCTCCTTTTTGTGTGATTTGTAGGAGGAAGGGGTGGTTATCCGTCAACATGCAGCGTCTGAGCAGTTCTGGGTAAGCTTGAATTGTCTGCAAATGTGTGCACTCTGCGTTCTGAAACTGAGCTGTGCTAGCACTGTCTGCGTTCTGAAACTGAGCTCTGCTAGCACTGTCTGCGTTCTGAAACTGAGCTGTGTTAGCACTGTCTGCGTTCTGAAACTGAGATGTGCTAGCACTGTCTGCGTTCTGAAACTGAGCTCTGCTAGCACTGTCTGCGTTCTGAAACTGAGATGTGCTAGCACTGTCTG
Organism: Ilyophis sp. 1 JC-2022; assembly: GCA_022702515.1. Classification (NCBI taxonomy): domain Eukaryota; kingdom Metazoa; phylum Chordata; class Actinopteri; order Anguilliformes; family Synaphobranchidae; genus Ilyophis; species Ilyophis sp. 1 JC-2022. The sequence goes on along the minus strand of CM040395.1, from coordinate 403,765 downwards.
CGTTCTGAAACTGAGCTGTGCTAGCACTGTCTGCGTTCTGAAACTGAGATGTGCTAGCACTGTCTGCATTCTGAAACTGAGCTGTGCTAGCACTGTCTGCGTTCTGAAACTGAGATGTGCTAGCACTGTCTGCGTTCTGAAACTGAGATGTGTTAGCACTGTCTGCGTTCTGAAACTGAGCTGTGCTAGCACTGTCTGCGTTCTGAAACTGAGATGTGCTAGCACTGTCTGCGTTCTGAAACTGAGCTGTGCTAGCACTGTCTGCGTTCTGAAACTGAGATGTGCTAGCACTGTCTGCGTTCTGAAACTGAGATGTGCTAGCACTGTCTGCGTTCTGAAACTGAGGTCTATCTTCAATGTTTGAATTGTCTGCAAATGTGCACTCTCTGCGTTCTGAAACTGAGCTGTGCTAGCACTGTCTGCGTTCTGAAACTGAGCTGTGCTAGCACTGTCTGCGTTCTGAAACTGAGCTCTGCTAGCACTGTCTGCGTTCTGAAACTGAGCTCTGCTAGCACTGTCTGCGTTCTGAAACTGAGCTGTGCTAGCACTGTCTGCGTTCTGAAACTGAGCTGTGCTAGCACTGTCTGCGTTCTGAAACTGAGATGTGCTAGCACTGTCTGCGTTCTGAAACTGAGCTGTGCTAGCACTGTCTGCGTTCTGAAACTGAGCTGTGCTAGCACTGTCTGCGTTCTGAAACTGAGATGTGCTAGCACTGTCTGCGTTCTGAAACTGAGGTCTATCTTCAATGTTTGAATTGTCTGCAAATGTGCACTCTCTGCGTTCTGAAACTGAGCTGTGCTAGCACTGTCTGCGTTCTGAAACTGAGCTGTGCTAGCACTGTCTGCGTTCTGAAACTGAGGTCTATCTTCAATGTTGCCAGATGCCTGAATTAATACAAATCTTCAGTTGACTCCCATACAAATTTCTCACAATTTGTCACCCATGCCTTCTTTTAAAATCCCCAATCTGTCATTGACTCCCATACATTTTTACTGTAAAACTTCCTCTATGAAATTTTTGAAACCCTACATTTATGGGTAAAATCTCCAAGTCTGGCAACCCTGTCTGTCTTTTACTTTGAGAAAGGAGGGGCTGTAACCGACTGTTTCAGAACACACTGGGATCTTCCTTCCCTCCATCTTAGCTAAATAGGACACCTAGCACTGTTCTCTGAAAAATGAGCAGTTCAAATTAAGTAAAATTGTGAAAACTAAAAAAATACTTTATTATTTGAAGATATTACATTTTTATTTTATCAGAAAAAATGTACTGTTTACATGCCCTATGTAGGATGAGTTATCCTGTGCTAAATGCTCAGAGATCAGACTCAGGTTAGCCCAGATGCTGGCTAATGGGAGCAGTGTGCTTCATCAAATTGAATGAATCACAAATCATATATATTTACCAGGCAAGTAAGTGTTGATATTAATCAGACACAGGCTTTGGGAAACTAGTATTCAGTCTGGGGTGGTGTTTATGCCTCACTAACTTACCAGCTAGATACCGATTATTAATGCAGGTAGCTGGCCAGTTTAAATTGATGATCACATTAATTTATTATTGCTGTAAACCATTGACTTTGTCATTTTGTTTCGTAATTTTCTCACCAGCTTGCTAAACTAGTATCATCAGATGAGTTTGGCTGCAGATTGATTAGGTTTTATCACAAGGGCAAAGAATGTGTACGTGGGCACGGAAGTCTAAACAAGTAAAGCTTGAATCAATGTATTTATACATTATAAATTCCGTACAATACTTATATATAATTTATTTAATAAATGTAATTGTGTATAAATTTATGTAGTCTTAAGCCCAGGAGGCAGTGATGTAAAGTGCCCATGTCCCAGTCTTAAGCCCAGGATGCAGTGATGTAAAGTGCCCGTGTCCCAGTCTTAAGACCAGGATGCAGTGATGTAAAGTGCCCATGTCCCAGTCTTAAGACCAGGATGCAGTGATGTAAAGTGCCCATGTCCCAGTATTAAGACCAGGATGCAGTGATGTAAAGTGCCCATGTCCCAGTCTTAAGCCCAGGAGGCAGTGATGTAAAGTGCCCATGTCCCAGTCTTAAGCCCAGGATGCAGTGATGTAAAGTGCCCGTGTCCCAGTCTTAAGACCAGGAGGCAGTGATGTAAAGTGCCCGTGTCCCAGTCTTAAGACCAGGATGCAGTGATGTAAAGTGCCCATGTCCCAGTCTTAAGCCCAGGAGGCAGTGATGTAAAGTGCCCATGTCCCAGTCTTAAGCCCAGGATGCAGTGATGTAAAGTGCCCGTGTCCCGGTCTTAAGACCAGGAGGCAGTGATGTAAAGTGCCCGTGTCCCAGTCTTAAGACCAGGATGCAGTGATGTAAAGTGCCCATGTCCCAGTCTTAAGCCCAGGAGGCAGTGATGTAAAGTGCCCATGTCCCAGTCTTAAGCCCAGGATGCAGTGATGTAAAGTGCCCGTGTCCCAGTCTTAAGACCAGGAGGCAGTGATGTAAAGTGCCCGTGTCCCAGTCTTAAGACCAGGATGCAGTGATGTAAAGTGCCCATGTCCCAGTCTTAAGCCCAGGAGGCAGTGATGTAAAGTGCCCATGTCCCAGTCTTAAGCCCAGGATGCAGTGATGTAAAGTGCCCGTGTCCCAGTCTTAAGCCCAGGATGCAGTGATGTAAAGTGCCCGTGTCCCAGTCTTAAGACCAGGAGGCAGTGATGTAAAGTGCCCGTGTCCCAGTCTTAAGACCAGGATGCAGTGATGTAAAGTGCCCGTGTCCCAGTCTTAAGACCAGGAGGCAGTGATGTTAAGTGCCCATGTCCCAGTCTTAAGACCAGGAGGCAGTGATGTAAAGTGCCCGTGTCCCAGTCTTAAGACCAGGAGGCAGTGATGTAAAGTGCCCATGTCCCAGCTAACTCACAGCACTCATCGCTGAGCATTAAACCAAATTAATCGCATGCCTCCATGTTTTACCATATCGCAAAGGAAAGGGGTGTAATGCCCCATGTTTTACCATATCGTAAAGGAAAGGGGTGTAATGCCCCATGTTTTACCATATCGTAAAGGAAAGGGGTGTAATGCCCCATGTTTTACCATATCGTAAAGGAAAGGGGTGTAAAAGTGAGACGTTAGTGCGCATAAGTGCTCTGCTCTCTTTCAGAATGCTTGCGGTGGGTAAAGGTTCATTCACATGGATGATTGCAGCATGACCATTTCAAAGCTGGCTGAATGCATGTGGACTATGTCTGTTTAATGCCATCCACCCCATAGTCTCCATCCATCCCTCTAATTCTCACACTCACTCTTTCTTTTTCTTTCTCTGCTCCTGCTTTTCTGTCTCTTTGTCCGTCCGTGTGTCCCGTTTTGGTTTTTCGCGTTTGCTCCTGTCTGTAGGAACCCGTCTTTGCTTCCACTTACTCTCCTCCTCCTGTTCCCATTGGTCATACATGTCAGTCTGTTGACCTCTTTAACAAGGTGAGGACCTGCATGGGGGCTCCAGGTTTGGCTGGGTTAGGGGTTGCCTGTCTGCCTGTCTCGACTGGCTGCCTCTGACATGCTGGTCTGTGCAAGTGACTCCAGGTTCAGTTACTGTCCGAACAGGAATGCACGTAGATTATGATGAAATGATTTTTATGCAGAGAGAGAAAGAGGGATAGAGAGAGAGAGAGAAAGAAAGCAGTAGGGAGGGAGGGAGGGAGGGTAGAGATTGAGAGAGAGAGGCAGAGATGGAGAGTGGAGCAGAAAGACATGACAATGACAGACAGAAATTAGTATATAAGATGTTGTATATTGTATGGACCCACTAGCAAATGAACCTTTATCTGAGAGCCCTAATACACTAGCAACCTTCTTGATATCCTAATACTAAAATGGTAGCTGTATGCCCTGATATCCTAATGCTAAAGTGCTAGCTGTACGCCCTGATATTCTAATGCTAAAATGCTAGCTGTACGCCCTGATTTCCTAATGCTAAAATGCTAGCTGCACGCCCTGATATCCTAATGCTAAAATGCTAGCTGCATGCCCTGATATCCTAATGCTAAAGTGCTAGCTGCACGCCCTGATATCCTCATGCTAAAATGCTAGCTGTGCGCCCTGATAACCTAATGCTAAAATGCTAGCTGTACACCCTGATATCCTAATGCAAAAATTCTAGCTGTACACCCTGATATTTTAATGCTAAAATTCTAGCAGTACACCCTGATATCATAATGCTAAAATGCCAGCTGTACACCCTGATATCATAATGTTAAAATGCTAGCTGTACGCCCTGATATCATAATGCTAAAATGCTAGCTGTACATCCTGATATTGCAATGCTAAAGTGCTAGCTGTACACCCTGATATCGTAATGCTAAAGTGTTAGCTGTACACGCTGATATCGTAATGCTAAAGTGCTAGCTGTACACCCTGATATCGTAATGCTAAAGTGCTAGCTGTACACGCTGATATCGTAATGCTAAAGTGCTAGCTGTACACCCTGATATCGTAATGCTAAAGTGTTAGCTGTACACCCTGATATCGTAATGCTAAAGTGTTAGCTGTACACCCTGATATCGTAATGCTAAAGTGCTAGGTGTACATCCTGATATCGTAATGCTAAAGTGCTAGCTGTACACCCTGATATCCTAATGCAAAAATTCTAGCTGTACACCCTGATATTTTAATGCTAAAATTCTAGCAGTACACCCTGATATCATAATGCTAAAATGCCAGCTGTACACCCTGATATCATAATGTTAAAATGCTAGCTGTACGCCCTGATATCCTAATGCTAAAATGCTAGCTGTACATCCTGATATCATAATGTTAAAATGCTAGCTGTACGCCCTGATATCCTAATGCTAAATGCTAGCTGTACATCCTGATATCGCAATGCTAAAGTGCTAGCTGTACACGCTGATATCGTAATGCTAAAGTGTTAGCTGTACACCCTGATATCGTAATGCTAAAGTGTTAGCTGTACATCCTGATATCGTAATGCTAAAGTGCTAGCTGTACACCCTGATATCGTAATGCTAAAGTGTTAGCTGTACACCCTGATATCGTAATGCTAAAGTGCTAGCTGTACACGCTGATATCGTAATGCTAAAGTGCTAGCTGTACACCCTGATATCGTAATGCTAAAGTGTTAGCTGTACACGCTGATATCGTAATGCTAAAGTGCTAGCTGTACACCCTGATATCGTAATGCTAAAGTGCTAGCTGTACACGCTGATATCGTAATGCTAAAGTGCTAGCTGTACACCCTGATATCATAATGCTAAAGTGTTAGCTGTACACCCTGATATCGTAATGCTAAAGTGTTAGCTGTACACCCTGATATCATAATGCTAAAGTGCTAGCTGTACATCCTGATATCTTAATGCTAAAGTGCTAGCTGTACACGCTGATATCGTAATGCTAAAGTGTTATCTGTACACCCTGATATCATAATGCTAAAGTGCTAGCTGTACATCCTGATATCGTAATGCTAAAGTGCTAGCTGTACACCCTGATATCGTAATGCTAAAGTGTTAGCTGTACACGCTGATATCGTAATGCTAAAGTGCTAGCTGTACACCCTGATATTGTAATGCTAAAGTGCTAGCTGTACACGCTGATATCGTAATGCTAAAGTGCTAGCTGTACACGCTGATATCGTAATGCTAAAGTGCTAGCTGTACACGCTGATATCGTAATGCTAAAGTGTTAGCTGTACACCCTGATATCGTAATGCTAAAGTGCTAGCTGTACACGCTGATATCGTAATGCTAAAGTGCTAGCTGTACACCCTAATATCGTAATGCTAAAGTGCTAGCTGTACACCCTGATATCGTAATGCTAAAGTGCTAGCTGTACACCCTGATATCGTAATGCTAAAGTGCTAGCTGTACACGCTGATATCGTAATGCTAAAGTGTTAGCTGTACACCCTGATATCGTAATGCTAAAGTGCTAGCTGTACACGCTGATATCGTAATGCTAAAGTGCTAGCTGTACACCCTGATATCGTAATGCTAAAGTGCTAGCTGTACACGCTGATATCGTAATGCTAAAGTGCTAGCTGTACACCCTGATATCGTAATGCTAAAGTGCTAGCTGTACACGCTGATATCGTAATGCTAAAGTGCTAGCTGTACACCCTGATATCGTAATGCTAAAGTGCTAGCTGTACACGCTGATATCGCAATGCTAAAGTGCCAGCTGTACACGCTGATATCGTAATGCTAAAGTGCTAGCTGTACACGCTGATATCGTAATGCTAAAGTGCTAGCTGTACACCCTGATATCGTAATGCTAAAGTGCTAGCTGTACACGCTGATATCGTAATGCTAAAGTGCTAGCTGTACACCCTGATATCGTAATGCTAAAGTGCTAGCTGTACACGCTGATATCGTAATGCTAAAGTGCTAGCTGTACACCCTGATATCGTAATGCTAAAGTGCTAGCTGTACACCCTGATATCGTAATGCTAAAGTGCTAGCTGTACACGCTGATATCGTAATGCTAAAGTGCTAGCTGTACACCCTGATATCGTAATGCTAAAGTGTTAGCTGTGCACCCTGATATCGTAATGCTAACGTGTTAGCTGTACACCCTGATATCGTAATGCTAAAGTGCTAGCTGTACACGCTGATATCGTAATGCTAAAGTGCTAGCTGTACACCCTGATATCGTAATGCTAAAGTGTTAGCTGTGCACCCTGATATCGTAATGCTAACGTGTTAGCTGTACACCCTGATATCGTAATGCTAAAGTGCTAGCTGTACACGCTGATATCGTAATGCTAAAGTGCTAGCTGTACACGCTGATATCGTAATGCTAAAGTGCTAGCTGTACACCCTGATATCGTAATGCTAAAGTGCTAGCTGTACACCCTGATATCGTAATGCTAAAGTGCTAGCTGTACACGCTGATATCGTAATGCTAAAGTGCTAGCTGTACACGCTGATATCGTAATGCTAAAGTGCTAGCTGTACACCCTGATATCGTAATGCTAAAGTGCCAGCTGTACACGCTGATATCGTAATGCTAAAGTGCTAGCTGTACACGCTGATATCGTAATGCTAAAGTGCTAGCTGTACACCCTGATATCGTAATGCTAAAGTGCTAGCTGTACACGCTGATATCGTAATGCTAAAGTGCTAGCTGTACACGCTGATATCGTAATGCTAAAGTGCTAGCTGTAGCAAGGTGGAGTATATCTCATTGCTCCTCCTCATTCCCTTGGTTTAATGTACTGCAGTGAAGCTGCACACCATCAGCAATAGTTTTGGGATTGGGTTAGGGTTAGGGTTTTGGGATTGTGGCTTCAGTGAATTTAAGTTCTGGCCCAAGTGTATTTCCTCTGAATTATATCTTAAAATTGATACTGATCATTTTTTAAAATCGCATTGTGGAGTAAAGAAAATAAAATCGAATTAAATACAAAGCTGAAAAGAAGAAATGCGCCGGTTGGTGGTTTAAAATTGGTTTAAAAAGATGATATTTTTTGTTCCTGGGTTAAAACAAGAGTGACATGTTTGGGGTTGCTGTCTCACTTATAGGTGTGCGCACGCGCTCCTGAAGATCATGTTGGAGGCGAATGATTGCCTCTCGACAGCTGAGCTCGCTGAATTAATCCTTGCCCTTCACTACCAGTCCCTCCACGTAGATGCTGCTGCCGCTATTGCTTTGAGCTGAACTTTCAAAGTTATTTTCACCTCTGTGTGAACTGACAGGCCTATGCTTAGCATTTCCCTTTTTAACTAATCATTACGTTACCTGACATTACACTCATTTAGCAGACGTTTTTATCCAAAGCGACGTGCAGTAATCAAAACCACCCATCCCCTCAAATCCCTTAGTTGTGTATGACATGATTGTGGACCCCTTTGCTCTTAACATATTCTTGATCCACATGCTCATTGCGAGCCGCGGCGTCGGTGGTTCCAATCCGGCTGTGTGACCTTTGCCCCATGTCTCTCTTGCTTCCTTTCCTCCTCTCTCTACTGTGCCATCTACTAGAGCTAAAACAAAAAAAGCCCTAAAAGCTTTTAATAAAAATGAAAACCAACAATTAACCAAACATTTAATTGATAGAGAGGGCATTGAATGTTCTGATAAGTTTAGTTTAAATGGGGATGTGATGGTTTTGAACATCATGGATCACAAATCCTGGAGGCTTACAGTGTCTGCTGATTTTATTTAATTTTGTTTGGTTTGATTTAGCACTTACGTGATTAATTTAAAACAGTGACTGGCTTAATAGGTCCATATAAGACCTGATTGGGCTTCTGAAAGAAACCCCCAGACACAGACAGTTTGAGAGCTGCATGTGTGTTTATCAGGCCATGTTGGTGTTTAGGGTTACAGTAATGCTGCTCACTCCGAGGCCCTCTGTAACCTTTGACCTTTGTGCCCAGGGCGAGGAGACTGAGGCCCAGATGACCATTGAGGAGAGGAAGCGGCTGATCTCCGCACGGGAGGAGGCCTGGAGGGCGAAGGGGCAGGGCGTGGCCAACGACTCCACCCAGTACACCGTGGCCGCACGCATGGTCAAGAAAGGTCAGGGGTCACAGTGTCCTGAGCCCCAGTGTTCAGTGTTTAAATAAAACATGACACAGTTCTTTTAATTCACATCAACTGCAAAACATTGGCCCAGACTGGACACTGCAAGCAAGGGTGCACCTGTCTGACCATGTTTTCTGGTTTCAGGTTTGACTGCCCCCGATGTCATCAGCCCCGCCCTGTCTCCCGTCCCGTCCAAAACCAAGAGCAGCACCCCCACAGTCACCAAGCCCCAGGAAGGTCAGAGACACACCCGGCCTGTTGTGCATTAGAACTGTTCTGACACACCCAGTCCATCGTGCGTTAGAACTGTTCTGACACACACCCAGGCCACTGTGTCTTGTGTTCGGACCTTTATAACTTTCCAGAACAGTGATTCGCTTGTTTGATTGGAGTCACAGGGTGTGCTGGTTTTTGTTGTTGCTCAAAACTTGACGTATGATTTAAAGCCGTTGATTACGCAGTTAACTCGTGTCATGTGGTCTGAGTCTGTTTCCGTTTTTTAAAGTGAAAACGCAAACCAGCGCACCCTGCGATTCTCCAGGGGTCACAGCGAGTGCGGAGTGTGGTGTTCTCCAGATTTGAGAGCAAAGTGTGCCAAGCTGCAGCCAAAAATTAACTAGGCGTCATTGTTACCTACTAACATAAGTTACATTGCATTAAATGGTGCAGCATTAAGTGGCATAGATTATGCTGGTACAGAATCCTTCAAGTAACTGTTTCTGTATTTTTTAAAATTCGTTTTTCCATTCAGTTTAGTTTTAAATAAATCCAGGACAGATTATTTTTAATTTATCTTTATCTTGTTTCCCAGAAATTGAAGCCAAGCCAGATTTGCACTTGGAATCTGACAAGAAGTTGGAAAATTTGGAATCATTTTTGGGCCGATTGAACAGTAAAGGTATTTACTCCATATTGTCAGTAGTTATGTATTGATTAACCTCCACTGTGTGGTTTTCTAAGGCCTGTGTGTGTGGTTTTCTGAGGTCCATGTGTGTGGTTTTCTGAGGTCCATGTGTGGTTTTCTGAGGTCCATGTGTGTGGTTTTCTGAGGCCCGTGTGTGTGGTTTTCTGAGGCCTGTGTGTGTGGTTTTCTGAGGCCTGTGTGTGTGGTTTCTGAGGCCTGTGTGTGTGGTTTTCTGAGGCCCGTGTGTGGTTTTCTGAGGCCCGTGTGTGTGTTGTTTCTGAGGCCTGTGTGTGTGGTTTTCTGAGGCCCGTGTGTGTGGTTTCTGAGGCCTGTGTGTGTGGTTTTCTGAGGCCCGTGTGTGTGGTTTCTGAGGCCCGTGTGTGTGGTTTTCTGAGGCCCGTGTGTGTGGTTTTCTGAGGCCCGTGTGTGTGGTTTTCTGAGGCCCGTGTGTGTGGTTTTCTGAGGCCCGTGTGTGTGGTTTTCTGAGGCCTGTGTGTGTGGTTTCTGAGGCCTGTGTGTGTGGTTTTCTGAGGCCTGTGTGTGTGGTTTTCTGAGGCCCGTGTGTGTGGTTTTCTGAGGCCCGTGTGTGTGGTTTTCTGAGGCCCGTGTGTGTGGTTTTCTGAGGCCCGTGTGTGTGGTTTTCTGAGGCCTGTGTGTGTGGTTTTCTGAGGCCCGTGTGTGTGGTTTTCTGAGGCCCGTGTGTGTGGTTTTCTGAGGCCCGTGTGTGTGGTTTTCTGAGGCCTGTGTGTGTGGTTCAGTGTCAGGAAGTCAGGAGATGACGGTGACAGTGACTGAGAAGGCAGTGAAGGAGGTGATGAAGCTGGATGATGAAATCTTCTCAAAATTCTACCGGCACACGGCCGCGTTCCCCGAGGACACCAGCAGAGTGGAGATTGACGATGACTTTGACGCCATCTTTGGTCCTCAGACGCCAAAGTAAGGAAGGGTGTTTCTTAACGTGCCTTTTCTCAAGACTCACAACACCCTGAAGGGTGGGTGAATGATTTTTCCACTAAAACACCAAATTCAACAAATTACATTCTGACTAAAGGGCACAATTGGTTCAGTAATGAACTGAATCCTGTATCATACAGTAATGAACTGAATCCTGTATCATACAGTAATGAACTGAATCCTGTATCATACAGTAATGAACTGAATCCTGTATCATACAGTAATGAACTGAATCCTGTATCATACAGTAATGAACTGAATCCTGTCACATACAGTAATGAATTGAATCCTGTATCATACAGTAATGAACTGAATCCTGTCACATACAGTAATGAACTGAATCCTGTATCATACAGTAATGAATTGAATCCTGTGTCATACAGTAATGAACTGAATCCTGTCACATACAGTAATGAACTGAATCCTGTCACATACAGTAATGAACTGAATCCTGTCACATACAGTAATGAATTGAATCCTGTGTCATACAGTAATGAACTGAATCCTGTCACATACAGTAATGAACTGAATCCTGTCACATACAGTAATGAACTGAATCCTGTATCATACAGTAATTAACTGAATCCTGTCACATACAGTCATGAATTGAATCCTGTATCATACAGTAATGAACTGAATCCTGTCACATACAGTAATGAACTGAATCCTGTATCATAAAGTAATTAACTGAATCCTGTATCATACAGTAATGAATTGAATCCTGTGTCATACAGTAATGAACTGAATCCTGTCACATACAGTAATGAACTGAATCCTGTATCATACAGTAATGAATTGAATCCTGTATCATACAGTAATGAACTGAATCCTGTATCATACAGTAATGAACTGAATCCTGTCACATACAGTAATGAATTGAATCCTGTGTCATACAGTAATGAATTGAAAGCAGCTGTATGTTCCCAGGCTGATCTCCGCCATGGTGCAGCACAAACGGGCCATGCGGCCCCTGCGGAAGGTCCAGTCATCGCGGAACCCGCTGAAAATCTTGGCAGCTCGGGAGGACATACGTCACGAATACACGGAGCAGCGGCTCAATGTGGCCGTCCTCGAGTCCAAGAGGATGAAGACGGAGAAAAGTTAGTGACATTTATCCATCCTCTCAGAGAATGGGATTATGCAGGGTTTACAGGAACTCCTAATATGGGCGTGAATAAACACAAAAGCATGATGGGAAAACATTCTGCCTCTTAAAATGGGAATACATACGGACAGCTGTGATATAATAACACGGCATGGAAATTCACAAAATGCACAGAGCAAAAAAAACTACGTGGATTTACAAAAAAATGGTACATTTGTACGAGCGTGTTTGTGTGTATGCACATTTGTACGATCATGTGCGTGTGTATGCACATTTGTACGATCATGTGCGTGTGTATGCACATTTGTACGATCATGTGCGTGTGTATGCACATTTGTACGATCATGTGCATGTGTTTGTACGATCATGTGCATGTGTATGCACGTTTGTACGATCATGTGCGTGTATGTACATTTGTACGAGCGCGTGTGTGTGTATGCACATTTGTACGATCATGTGCGTGTGTATGTACATTTGTACGAGCGTGTGTGTGTGTATGCACATTTGTACGAGCGTGTGTGTGTGTGTGTATACACATTTGTACGAGCGTGCGTGTGTATGTACATTTGTACGAGCGCGCGTGTGTGTGTATGCACATTTGTACGATCATGTGCGTGTGTATGCACATTTGTACGATCATGTGCGTGCGTATGCACATTTGTACGAGCGTGTGTGTGTGTACACATGCATTTTTGCGAATCCCATGGTTCTTAAACGGCGCTTTCTGTGTCGCAGTGACTAAGAGCTCCAGCTACTCTGAGGTAGCTCTGGCAGGCCTGGCCAGCAAAGAGAACTTCAGCAGCGTTAGCCTGCGTAGCATCAGCATCTCTGAGCAGATGAGCAACAACAGTGCTGCCCCCTACAGGAACATGATGCTCCTGCAGGTCAAAGGTAAGCCTGTCCCAGAGAGCCTGGAGGTTAGAGCTCTGACATTAATTAGCCTTGTGTAGCTTTCTGTTAAACATTTTAGTCACTTTGAAAATGTTCTGTCTGTAAAACTGTGAATAGGGTGAGGGTATAAGGAGTGTTGAGTAAGTGTGTAGGTTAAGTGAGGGTATAAGGAGTGTTGAGTGAGTGTGTAGGTTAAGTGAGGGTATAAGGAGTGTTGAGTGAGTGTATAGGTTAAGTGAGGGTATAAGGAGTGTTGAGTGAGTGTATAGGTTAAGTGAGGGTATGTTAGGCAGTGGTGTTAAATGATCCGTGTCTCTGTGTTTGACTCCAGGCCGACGGCATGTCCAGACCAGGCTAGTGGAGCCCAGAGCCTCATCTCTGAACAGCGGTGACAGCTTCCTGCTGGTCACACCCCAGCACTGCTTCATCTGGAACGGGGAGTTTGCCAACGTCATCGAGAGGGCCAAGGTGGGGTTGCTATGGCAACAGGAGTGTTTTTGGGGAGGATGGGGGCACCGGAACGCTTGGCTCTTCTCCACTTCATCTCCGGAATTTGGTTGCGAGTCATAGTGTCAGAGGTGTAGGTACAATTCTGGCAAAATGGGTTCTATCATATCCCATTCACTTCCACTTCCTTCCCAGCCAATGAACCTATAAAATATTTCTTGGAACAATTCACAATCAATTCATAGAATTGCACCGTTTTGAATGTTTTCAGTTATTGAAGCAAAAATTAAATGACTGGGGACAGGTTCAATCAGTGTCATCTTTGTCGTCAAGTAATTCTAGCATTGCGTAACTCAGTCTCTAAGGATGAATAATATGTTTGTTAACCAAAAGAGGGTTTGGGAAGATCCACATTATCAGCCGGTTTCAAAAATACATGTTTACAGTGAGTAGTAATTTGCAATCATCTTGCGTGCAATTTCCACCCAGTATAGGTGCTACCAAATTTCTCTCTGGTACTTGAAGCAGTTTAACAAGAAAAGAAGCTCCTTTTGTGGGTTCCCCCCAAATGGTTGGTTTACGTTTGTAACCCTTGGGTTTGGAAAAGGGGCGGGGCTAGGGTCACAGGCAGGAAAGCAACGGTTTAAGATTCACCAAACAGGAAGTGACTTGTGAGGTCACAGCTGTTGGAAATTTCCAGTGGCCCCCATTGTTCAGAACAGACCTTGGCTCCTCCCCCTCCAACTGTGAGGAGGGCATCTGTCCTTGCTCCGGCCAATCAAGAGAACACACAGCTTAGTGCATCCGCCTCCATTCACATCAGACACGTGCTGCACTGTGACCTGTATCTCACTCTTTTTTTGCATGATGTCATGAGAAGTCTTGTTTGAACTGCAGGGAATAACTTCCATGATATATTTTCAGTTCCTATATTATCTCATGCATCCATTACCATGTCTGTGTGTATCCCATGCATCCATTACCATGTCTGCGTGTGTCCCATGCATCCATTATGTCTGTGTGTGTGTCCCATGCATCCATTACCATGTCTGTGTGTGTCCCATGCATCCATTACCATGTCTGTGTGTGTCCCATGCATCCATTACCATGTCTGTGTGTGTCCCATGCATCCATTATCATGTCTGTGTGTGTGTCCCATGCATCCATTACCATGTCTGTGTGTGTCCCATGCATCCATTACCATGTCTGTGTGTATCCCATGCATCCATTACCATGTCTGTGTGTGTCCCATGCATCCATTACCATGTCTGCGTGTGTCCCATGCATCCATTATCATGTCTGTGTGTGTCCCATGCATCCATTACCATGTCTGTGTGTATCCCATGCATCCATTACCATGTCTGTGTGTGTCCCATGCATCCATTACCATGTCTGCGTGTGTCCCATGCATCCATTATGTCTGTGTGTGTGTCCCATGCATCCATTACCATGTCTGTGTGTGTCCCATGCATCCATTGCCATGTCTGTGTGTGTATCCCATGCATCCATTACCATGTCTGTGTGTGTGTCCCATGCATCCATTACCATGTCTGTGTGTGTATCACATGCATCCATTATCATCTGTGTGTGTGTCCCATGCATCCATTACCATATCTGTGTGTGTATCACATGCATCCATTATCATCTGTGTGTGTCTCATGCATCCATTACCATGTCTGTGTGTGTATCCCATGCATCGATTATCATGTCTGTGTGTGTCCCATGCATCCATTACCATGTCTGTGTGTGTATCTCATGCATCCATTATCATCTGTGTGTGTATGCCATGCCTCCATTATCATGTCTGTGTATGTGTCCCATGCATCCATTACCATGTCTGTGTGTGTGTCCCATGCATCCATTACCATGTCTGTGTGTGTCCCATGCATCCATTACCATGTCTGTGTGTGTGTGTCTCATGCATCCATTATCATATCTGTGTGTGTGTGTGTGTGTGTGTGTGTTTGTGTGTCATGCATCATGCATCCATTATCATGTATGTGTGTGTATCCCATGCATCCATTATGTCTGTATGTGTGTCTCATGCATCCATTATCATGTCTTTGGGTGTATCTCATGCATCCATAATAACTTAATGCTGCACCCAAATGGCCTCTGAATGGCAAAAAAGAATTTATTTTATTGACAGAACATTTTACTGTGTTAATTACTTAGGCTGTTTATCATTGTTTATTACAGGCCTCTGAGCTCGCTGCATTCATCCAGGCGAAGCGGGATCTGGGCTGCCGGGCAAGCGGGGTGCAGACTATCGAGGAGGGCCCGGATGCCGGCAGCCAGGCGGCCCAAGAATTCTGGAATATTCTGGGAGGGCAGACCAGCTACCAGTGTACGCTTACCCTGAGCATGCCAGCCTCGTAGCATTGTGTACCCTTAGTATGGCATTGTAGCGCTGTGTGATGTTTGGCTCCAGGGCGTTTAAAAGCCCACACGCATCGGCATTCTCTTCCTGGTTTTAGTATCTGAAACGCCCACAAAACGTTAGCAAAGAGCAGTGACGTAGCTTTTTTGAAAAGTCCCAAACCCCGCCCACACATTTGGATTGCGTCTCTGACAAATTATGCAAAAACATACGTCCTATCACGTGGTAAATTGTTTTACTAAGAACTCGGAAAATTGCATTTAAACCCTAAAATATGCACACTTTGACCAGAATTGCAATTTTTTCACTTGAACCAGTATGGAACACAATTGAAAAACTCAAAAACACAAAAACTATGTGTGTGGGTCTTTAAAGGCTAAAGGCTATGCTAAGATGTCTGTATTTCAGAGCGCTAAGATGCCTGTATTTCAGAGCGCTAAGATGCCTGTATTTCAGAGCGCTGAGATGCCTGTATTTCAGAGCGCTGAGATGCCTGTATTTCAGAGCACTAAGATGCCTGTATTTCAGAGCGCTGAGATGTCTGTATTTCAGAGCGCTAAGATGTCTGTATTTCAGAGCGCTGAGATGTCTGTATTTCAGAGCGCTAAGATGCCTGTATTTCAGAGCGCTAAGATGTCTGTATTTCAGAGCGCTAAGATGCCTGTATTTCAGAGCGCTAAGATGCCTGTATTTCAGAGCGCTGAGATGCCTGTATTTCAGAGCGCTGAGATGCCTGTATTTCAGAGCGCTAAGATGCCTGTATTTCAGAGCGCTAAGATGCCTGTATTTCAGAGCGCTAAGATGCCTTTATTTCAGAGCGCTGAGATGCCTGTATTTCAGAGCGCTAAGATGTCTGTATTTCAGAGCGCTGAGATGTCTGTATTTCAGAGCGCTAAGATGCCTGTATTTCAGAGCGCTAAGATGCCTGTATTTCAGAGCGCTGAGATGCCTGTATTTCAGAGCGCTAAGATGTCTGTATTTCAGAGCGCTGAGATGTCTGTATTTCAGAGCGCTAAGATGCCTGTATTTCAGAGCGCTAAGATGCCTGTATTTCAGAGCGCTAAGATGCCTGTATTTCAGAGCGCTAAGATGTCTGTATTTCAGAGCGCTAAGATGTCTGTATTTCAGAGCGCTAAGATGCCTGTATTTCAGAGCGCTAAGATGCCTGTATTTCAGAGCGCTAAGATGCCTGTATTTCAGAGCGCTAAGATGCCTGTATTTCAGAGCGCTAAGATGCCTGTATTTCAGAGCGCTAAGATGCCTGTATTTCAGAGCGCTAAGATGCCTGTATTTCAGAGCGCTAAGATGCCTGTATTTCAGAGCGCTAAGATGCCTGTTTTTCAGAGCGCTAAGATGCCTGTATTTCAGAGCGCTAAGATGCCTGTATTTCAGAGCGCTAAGATGCCTGTTTTTCAGAGCGCTAAGATGCCTGTATTTCAGAGCGCTAAGATGCCTGTATTTCAGAGCGCTAAGATGCCTGTATTTCAGAGCGCTGAGATGCCTGTATTTCAGAGCGCTAAGATGCCTGTATTTCAGAGCGCTAAGATGCCTGTATTTCAGAGCGCTAAGATGCCTGTATTTCAGAGCGCTAAGATGCCTGTTTTTCAGAGCGCTAAGATGTTTGTATTTCAGAGCGCTGAGATGCCTGTATTTCAGAGCGCTAAGATGCCTATTTCAGAGCGCTGAGATGCCTGTATTTCAGAGCGCTAAGATGCCTGTTTTTCAGTGAAGAATAAGTGGCTCTTTTTTGCGTCTTCAGCGGCGGGAAAACCAGAGGAAGATGAACAGTATGAGGGTGCCATCGTGGAAACCAATTGCATCTTTCGCCTGGTGGAGGACAAGCTGGTCCCTGATGACGACTACTGGGGAAAAGTCCCCCGCAGCGCCCTCCTGGACCCTAAAGAGGTCAGTGCTCACCCCCGACTCCCAAATCCATCATGTAAAAACTGGCTTTAAAAATCAGAATTCCTCATCCGTCAGTATCAATCAGGAACAATCGGGGGGAAATCATGTCCCTTTAAAATGCAGGTGTGTTTGTGGTCCCAGCGTTGCTCTCTGCTGCCCCCTGTAGGTTCTGGTGTTTGACTTTGGCAGTGAGGTGTACGTTTGGCACGGGAAGGAGGTCACTCTGGCTCAGAGGAAGGTGGCCTTCCAGCTGGCCAAACACCTGTGGAATGGCACCTTCGACTACACCAACTGTGACATCAACCCACTGGACCCAGGGGAGTGCAACCCGCTCATCCCCAGGTAGAGAGTCCCAATACAGCCCCCCTCCAACCCAACCCCTAAACCCCCCCAACTCTGTCCTGGGCCAGAGTCCCAATACAGCCCCCCTCCAACCCAACCCTTAACCCCCTCAACTCTGTCCTGGGCCAGAGTCCCAATACAGCCCCCCTCCAACCCAACCCCTAACCCCCCCCAACTCTGTCCTGGGCCAGAGTCCCAATACAGCCCCCCTCCAACCCAACCCCTAAACCCCCCCAACTCTGTCCTGGGCCAGAGTCTAAATGTCATTATGGAATAATTCTTGGAAACTCACACTTGGGGGTAAGTCATTTGGGGGTGTTTGAGGACACCCCTCCCCCTCGTTGTGCTCATGCTGTGCCCTCTGTATACAGGAGGGGTCAGGGGCGTCCCGATTGGGCCATTTTTGGTCGGCTGACGGAGCATAACGAGACCACCTTATTCAAAGAGAAGTTCTTAGACTGGGCTGACAAGACGGCGAGATCGTCACCAAAGAACGACAACGAGCAAGTGTGTGAGCAGAGGGTAGGTATATTTTTCTCATACCCAGTGTGTGGATGGGCCCCATGGTCTGGTATCTGTTAAGGCTCTGTTCCAGTGTGTGGATGGGCCCCATGGTCTGGTATCTGTTAAGGCTCTGTTCCAGTGTGTGGATGGGCCCCATAGGTCTGGTATCTGTTAAGGCTCTGTTCCAGTGTGTGGATGGGCCCCATGGTCTGGTATCTGTTAAGGCTCTGTTCCAGTGTGTGGATGGGCCCCATGGTCTGGTATCTGTTAAGGCTCTGTTCCAGTGTGTGGATGGGCCCCATGGTCTGGTATCTGTTAAGGCTCTGTTCCAGTGTGTGGATGGGGACCACGGTCTGGTATCTGTTAAGGCTCTGTTCCAGTGTGTGGATGGGGACCACTGACTGTGGCCATAGCTCATCTTTGATGAACTTCCCAAGGTTGTGATGAGTGTTGTGACATGCACATGATTGGGTGTTCCAAATTTGGAGAAAAAAAGGTGGGAAAGCATCAAAAATTGAGTGACTGCTAAGCCCCGCCCCCGTCTGTGTGTCTGTGTGTCCCAGGAGCTGCAGGGAGGGCCAGACTGTCAGCCGTATAATGCCACGCTGATGTTGCCCATGCTCCTGACGCCTGTCGGCATGGTGCTGGACGGTGTGAGCGTTGGGCGGGGCTACGGTATGCAGGAGGGGGCGGACCGGCGGCAGTTTGAGATCAGCACGCTGTCCGTGGACGTTTGGCACATCCTGGAGTTCGACTACAGCCGGCTGCCCAAGCAGAGCATCGGACAGTTTCACGAGGGTGACACATACGTGGTCAAGTGGAGACACATGGTTAGCACAGCAGGTCAGTGTCCCACACAGTGCGTGTGCGCGTGTGTGCATGTGTAATGTGTGTGTGTGTGTGTGTATCTCTGCAGTGGGGAAGAGGCAGAGCTCAGAGCAGGTGCGGAGCGTGTGTGTGTGTCTGTGTGTATAATGTGTGTGTGTGTATCTTTGCAGTGGGGAAGAGGCAGAGCTCAGAGCAGGTGCGGAGCGTGGGCCCTGGGAAGGAGAAGTGTGCTTATTTCTTCTGGCAGGGCCGCAACTCCACTGTGAGTGAGAAGGGCACCTCTGCACTAATGACCGTGGAGCTGGACGAGGAGAGGGGACCACAGGTACACCTGTACTGACCAAACACAACCGCACAGCGACCGCACGGCGACCGCACGGCGACCGCACTGCGACCGCGCTCACTACCGCATACGCAATAAGGAAATAGATGTTTTAAAATGTACTTAAAAGGGGGAAAATATGTTTCCATCTTACTGTGGACTTCACACACTGGGACTGTAGAGTGACCCCCTGATTTAAGCGGTACCCCCTCTCCCCCCAGGTCGACTGTAGAGTGAGTCTCTAAGGGACCCCCTGATTTAAGCGGTACCCCCTCTCCCCCCAGGTCGACTGTAGAGTGAGTCTCTAAGGGACCCCCTGATTTAAGCGGTACCCCCTCTCCCCCCAGGTCGACTGTAGAGTGAGTCTCTAAGGGACCCCCTGATTTAAGCGGTACCCCCTCTCCCCCCAGGTCGACTGTAGAGTGAGTCTCTAAGGGACCCCCTGATTTAAGCGGTACCCCCTCTCCCCCCAGGTCGACTGTAGAGTGAGTCTCTAAGGGACCCCCTGAATTAAGCGGTACCCCCTCTCCCCCCAGGTCGACTGTAGAGTGAGTCTCTAAGGGACCCCCTGATTTAAGCGGTACCCCCTCTCCCCCCAGGTCGACTGTAGAGTGAGTCTCTAAGGGACCCCCTGATTTAAGCGGTACCCCTCTCCCCCCAGGTCGACTGTAGAGTGAGTCTCTAAGGGACCCCCTGATTTAAGCGGTACCCCCCTCTCCCCCCAGGTCGACTGTAGAGTGAGTCTCTAAGGGACCCCCTGATTTAAGCGGTACCCCCTCTCCCCCCAGGTCGACTGTAGAGTGAGTCTCTAAGGGACCCCCTGATTTAAGCGGTACCCCCTCTCCCCCCAGGTCGACTGTAGAGTGAGTCTCTAAGGGACCCCCTGATTTAAGCGGTACCCCCTCTCCCCCCAGGTCGACTGTAGAGTGAGTCTCTAAGGGACCCCCTGATTTAAGCGGTACCCCCTCTCCCCCCAGGTCAACTGTAGAGTGAGTCTCTAAGGGACCCCCTGATTTAAGCGGTACCCCCTCTCCCCCCAGGTCGACTGTAGAGTGAGTCTCTAAGGGACCCCCTGATTTAAGCGGTACCCCCTCTCCCCCCAGGTCGACTGTAGAGTGAGTCTCTAAGGGACCCCCTGATTTAAGCGGTACCCCCTCTCCCCCCAGGTCGACTGTAGAGTGAGTCTCTAAGGGACCCCCTGATTTAAGCGGTACCCCCTCTCCCCCCAGGTCGACTGTAGAGTGAGTCTCTAAGGGACCCCCTGATTTAAGCGGTACCCCCTCTCCCCCCCGGTCGACTGTAGAGTGAGTCTCTAAGGGACCCCCTGATTTAAGCGGTACCCCCTCTCCCCCCAGGTCGACTGTAGAGTGAGTCTCTAAGGGACCCCCTGATTTAAGCGGTACCCCCTCTCTCCCCCCAGGTCGACTGTAGAGTGAGTCTCTAAGGGACCCCCTGATTTAAGCGGTACCCCCTCTCCCCCCAGGTCGACTGTAGAGTGAGTCTCTAAGGGACCCCCTGATTTAAGCGGTACCCCCTCTCCCCCCAGGTCGACTGTAGAGTGAGTCTCTAAGGGACCCCCTGATTTAAGCGGTACCCCCTCTCCCCCCAGGTCGACTGTAGAGTGAGTCTCTAAGGGACCCCCTGATTTAAGCGGTACCCCCTCTCCCCCCAGGTCGACTGTAGAGTGAGTCTCTAAGGGACCCCCTGATTTAAGCGGTACCCCCTCTCCCCCCAGGTCGACTGTAGAGTGAGTCTCTAAGGGACCCCCTGATTTAAGCGGTACCCCCTCTCCCCCCAGGTCGACTGTAGAGTGAGTCTCTAAGGGACCCCCTGATTTAAGCGGTACCCCCTCTCCCCCCAGGTCGACTGTAGAGTGAGTCTCTAAGGGACCCCCTGAATTAAGCGGTACCCCCTCTCCCCCCAGGTCGACTGTAGAGTGAGTCTCTAAGGGACCCCCTGATTTAAGCGGTACCCCCTCTCCCCCCAGGTCGACTGTAGAGTGAGTCTCTAAGGGACCCCCTGCTGTAAGCGGTACCCCCCCTCTCCCCCCAGGTCGACTGTAGAGTGAGTCTCTAAGGGACCCCCTGATTTAAGCGGTACCCCCTCTCCCCCCAGGTCGACTGTAGAGTGAGTCTCTAAGGGACCCCCTGATTTAAGCGGTACCCCCTCTCCCCCCAGGTCGACTGTAGAGTGAGTCTCTAAGGGACCCCCTGATTTAAGCGGTACCCCCTCTCCCCCCAGGTCGACTGTAGAGTGAGTCTCTAAGGGACCCCCTGATTTAAGCGGTACCCCCTCTCCCCCCAGGTCGACTGTAGAGTGAGTCTCTAAGGGACCCCCTGATTTAAGCGGTACCCCCTCTCCCCCCAGGTCGACTGTAGAGTGAGTCTCTAAGGGACCCCCTGATTTAAGCGGTACCCCCTCTCCCCCCAGGTCGACTGTAGAGTGAGTCTCTAAGGGACCCCCTGATTTAAGCGGTACCCCCTCTCCCCCCAGGTCGACTGTAGAGTGAGTCTCTAAGGGACCCCCTGATTTAAGCGGTACCCCCCTCTCCCCCCAGGTCGACTGTAGAGTGAGTCTCTAAGGGACCCCCTGATTTAAGCGGTACCCCCTCTCCCCCCAGGTCGACTGTAGAGTGAGTCTCTAAGGGACCCCCTGATTTAAGCGGTACCCCCTCTCCCCCCCCGGTCGACTGTAGAGTGAGTCTCTAAGGGACCCCCTGATTTAAGCGGTACCCCCTCTCCCCCCAGGTCGACTGTAGAGTGAGTCTCTAAGGGACCCCCTGATTTAAGCGGTACCCCCTCTCCCCCCAGGTCGACTGTAGAGTGAGTCTCTAAGGGACCCCCTGATTTAAGCGGTACCCCCTCTCCCCCCAGGTCGACTGTAGAGTGAGTCTCTAAGGGACCCCCTGATTTAAGCGGTACCCCCCTCTCCCCCCAGGTCGACTGTAGAGTGAGTCTCTAAGGGACCCCCTGATTTAAGCGGTACCCCCTCTCCCCCCAGGTCGACTGTAGAGTGAGTCTCTAAGGGACCCCCTGATTTAAGCGGTACCCCCTCTCCCCCCAGGTCGACTGTAGAGTGAGTCTCTAAGGGACCCCCTGATTTAAGCGGTACCCCTCTCCCCCCAGGTCGACTGTAGAGTGAGTCTCTAAGGGACCCCCTGATTTAAGCGGTACCCCCTCTCCCCCCAGGTCGACTGTAGAGTGAGTCTCTAAGGGACCCCCTGATTTAAGCGGTACCCCCTCTCCCCCCAGGTCGACTGTAGAGTGAGTCTCTAAGGGACCCCCTGATTTAAGCGGTACCCCCTCTCCCCCCAGGTCGACTGTAGAGTGAGTCTCTAAGGGACCCCCTGATTTAAGCGGTACCCCCTCTCCCCCCAGGTCGACTGTAGAGTGAGTCTCTAAGGGACCCCCTGATTTAAGCGGTACCCCCTCTCCCCCCAGGTCGACTGTAGAGTGAGTCTCTAAGGGACCCCCTGATTTAAGCGGTACCCCCTCTCCCCCCAGGTCGACTGTAGAGTGAGTCTCTAAGGGACCCCCTGATTTAAGCGGTACCCCCTCTCCCCCCAGGTCCAGGTGCAGCAGGGGAAGGAGCCCCCCTGTTTTCTGCAGTGCTTTAACGGGGGGATGATCTTGCACTCTGGAAAACGAGAGGAGGAAGAGGAGAACGCACAGAGTAAGAGCAGCAGAGCCCCGCCTTACCCCCCTCCCCTTCTGCCCTGACCACACCCTCCCGCTGTCCCCACCCCAACACCCTTACCCCCCTCCCCTTCTGCCCTGACCACACCCTCCCGCTATCCCCACCCCAACACCCTTACCCCCCTCCCCTTCTGCCCTGACCACACCCTCCCGCTATCCCCACCCCAACACCCTTACCCCCCTCCCCTTCTGCCCTGACCACACCCTCCCGCTATCATCCCCACCCCAACACCCTTACCCCCCTCCTCTTCTGCCCTGACCACACCCTCCCGCTATCCCCACCCCAACACCCTTACCCCCTCCCCTTCTGCCCTGACCACACCCTCCCGCTGTCCCCACCCCAACACCCTTACCCCCCTCCCCTTCTGCCCTGACCACACCCTCCCGCGTTCCCCACCACAACACCCTTACCCCCCTCCCCTTCTGCCCTGACCACACCCTCCCGCTGTCCCCACCCCAACACCCTTACCCCCCTCCCCTTCTGCCCTGACCACACCCTCCCGCTATCCCCACCCCAACACCCTTACCCCCCTCCCCTTCTGCCCTGACCACACCCTCCCGCTATCCCCACCCCAACACCCTTGCCCCCCTCTGTCGTTCCCCGCCATGCCTCATATGCTAATTTAATTAAAATTAATGCAATTCAGTTTGAGGTATGAGTCTGAAAGAAGTCTATGAAATGGCTGCAGGCTTGCAGTTACAGAAAAGCAGATTCCATCAGTGTAGAGGTGATGTGTTCTCCACAGGTTTAATGACATTTAAATGTAATTCTAATGAGCAGTTTTGTTTTAGTCTTGTCTTGCACTTTTTGAAAGTGTATGAGGCATCTGTCTGCCAATTCTGTATAAATTCTCATTATGCTAATTTCTACTGTTTACATATAATGGTTAATGCCGCCTTTTTTAGAAACTGTGACCAGCTGAATTTAGGATGTAGGTCTCTAGCATTTGTAATGGCTATTAATATGTATCTGTGGAACTGAAATGATGATTAATATTATAATAATGAATATCTGTGTCGCAGATGAGTGGCGACTGTACTGTGTGCGAGGGGAAGCTCTAAAGGAGGGCCACCTGCTGGAGGTGGCGTGTCACTGCAGCAGCCTGCGATCCCGCGGCTCCATGATTCTCCTCAACGTCAACCACGCCGTCATCTACCTGTGGCAGGGCTGCCAGACCCAGGACCACACCCGCAGTGTGGGCCGCATGGCTGCCAATAAGATCAAAGAACAGTGAGCCTACCGTTTGACCACGCCCCCGTCCCAGCCGCGCCCCTCCCCCTCTCCCCTCTCCCAACCTTGCCCCCTTTCTACCCTAACTCCTCCCCCCTTGCCCTGCCATCTGACCACGCCCCTGTCCCAGCCCCGCCCCTCCCCCCCTCTCCCAACCCTGCCCCCTTTCTGCCGTGTCTCTAACTCCTCCCCCCTTGCCCTGCCATCTGACCACGCCCCTGTTCCAGCCCTGCCCCTCCCCCCTCTCCCAACCCTGCCCCCATGAGATGTTATATTGTGTTTTTTTATTTCTTGTCTTGTTGTTGGTGGTCTGCCCATAAGCTGGCCTTTTAAACTTTGAAACCATGGCAACCGTTTCCGTGTTCACAGGTGTCCGTTGGAGGCGGGGCTGCACAGCAGCTGCAAAGTGACCATTCACGAGTGCGATGAGGGGGCAGAGCCTGTGGGCTTCTGGGAGGCGCTGGGGAGGAGAGATCGCAAGGCCTACGACTGCATGCTGCAAGGTGCTCTACTGAGAAATATACAGTAAAACCCGCTAGTGTTCTGGCTGTCCAAGCTGTGCGTTCTCTCAGTAGAAGTAAAAGGTGTATGTGCTGTCCATTTAAAATGCATCTGCTGTGCTCTTTAGGCTATATTGAGTGTGCGGTTAGTGTTTTGAAAACAGTTTTTAAAATTTCCATAGTAAAACATGATGACCTCAAAATGGTGTCTAAATGACAGTGTTAAAAATATCCCGAGGCCAAACTACAGCGTGGAAATTACTTGAAATCGAAACGGCTGAGAAAAGAACAATGAAAATGGCGCCTAAAGGAGGGTAAAAATCATTCAGTGACTGTCTCCTGGCACAGGGTGGTTTTTATAGCGTTACCGTGGTCTCCTGGCACAGCGTGGTTTTTATAGCGTTACTGTGGTCTCCTGGCACAGCGTGGTTTTTATAGCGTTACCGTGGTCTCCTGGCACAGCGTGGTTTTTATAGCGTTACCGTGGTCTCCTGGCACAGCGTGGTTTTTATAGCGTTACTGTGGTCTCCTGGCACAGCGTGGTTTTTATAGCGTTACCGTGGTCTCCTGGCACAGCGTGGTTTTTATAGCGTTACTGTGTTTGTCTTGTTTCAGATCCAGGGAAATTCAACTTCACGCCAAGATTGTTCCAGCTCACTAGCTCCTCGGGGGAGTTTGTTGCCACAGAGTATTTCTGCCCGTCTAGAGTTCCTGAGCTGGTCAACTCCCTGCCCTTCCTGCAGGAGGATCTGTACATGGCATCTCAGCCAGGTACACCCCCCTCCCCCCCTCCCCTTCACGGTTAGCCTTTAGCATTACGGTACACCCCCCATGATTAGTCTTTAGAATTAGGGTACACCCCCCCCCCACAATTAGTCTTTCGAATTAGGGTACACCTCCCCCCCACAATTAGCCTTTAGCATTAGGGTATACTACCCACAATTAGCCTTTATCATTAGGGTACGCCGCCCCCCACGGTTAGCCTTTAGCATTAGGGTACACCCCCCATGATTAGTCTTTAGAATTAGGGTACACCCCCCCCCCCCCCCACAATTAGTCTTTAGCATTAGGGTACACCTCCCCCCCACGATTAACCTTCAGCATTAGGGTACACCTCCCCCCCATGATTAGTCTTTTAGTCTTTAGCATTAGGGTACGCAGCCCCCCACGGTTAGCCTTTAGCATTAGGGTACACCCCCCATGATTAGTCTTTAGAATTAGGGTACAGCCCCCCCACAATTAGCCTTTAGCATTAGGGTACACTACCCATGATTAGCCTTTAGCATTTTTAATAGAAGGGTAGAGTACTGATCCAGCTGGCACCCCTGGCCCCTTCTCTCCAAGTTCTCATATTTCTTTTCAGAATTTCACAATGTGAATAAAATTTTATTTACCAGCATATGAGAGAGATCAGTGGCCAGGATCATAGTCTATCTTCTCTTGGCATTCACCCTAAAATGCACATCAATCTAATGATGGCAAACAGTGAGACATTCAGACACTGCATCCTCTGTCGCTTCCTCGTCCTGTGTCAGCTGACCACACCCTCTTCCTGTCAGCTGACCGCATCCTCTTGTTTCCTCTTCCTGTGTGCAGCCCTGTTCCTGGTGGATAATCTCCATGAGGCATACCTGTGGCAGGGCTGGTGGCCTCAGGACAACGAGGGCACCGGCTCTGCCCGGATTCGCTGGGACATGGACAGGAAGTGCGCCATGGAAACGGTGCTGCACTACTGCAGAGGTAACGGCCGATCCTCCAATCACTGTCTGTTCACCGATACATTTTCAATAGGGTTTGTTTGTCCAGTGAAATCGCAAGTTAAAGGCCTCCCCTTATTTTTTTTAAGTGTTTTGTGTTTTAATAAGGCTTTCCTTCTCTGTCTCTCAGAGAAAAATGAAATGAGGCCCCAGAAGTCGTACCTGATCCACGCCGGTCTGGAACCGCTCACCTTCACAAACATGTTCTCCTGCTGGGAGCACCGCGAGGACATCGCTGAAATCACCGAGCGGGTGAGCCCTGACCGCACCCTGACCAACCCTGCCTGGCCGCACCCTGACCGACCCTGCCTGACCGCACCCTGACCGACCCTGCCTGACTGCACCCTGACCGACCCTGCCTGACCGCACCCTGCCTGACCGCACCCTGACCGCACCCTGCCTGACCGCACCCTGACCAACCCTGCCTGACCGCACCCTGACCAACCCTGCCTGACTGCACCCTGACCGCACCCTGACCAACCCTGCCTGACTGCTCCCTGACCGCACCCTGCCTGACCGCACCCTGACCAACCATGCCTGATCGCACCCTAACCAACCGTGCCTGACCGCACCCTGACCAACCGTGCCTGACCGCACCCTGACCAACCCTGCCTGACCGCACCCTGACCAACCGTGCCTGACCGCACCCTTCAGGTGTGAAGACAGTCTGGCCAATCAGTAGTATGAATTGTTTAGGTAATTACCTGGGAGAAAAGAAAACCAGGGCCGGATTTGGATTCAATGTCCAGATTGAATGCATTAAAATGAAATGCATGCGCATGCATTAGAGCAGTGGTTCTCAACCCCGGTCCTGGAGTACCCCTGTGTGCTGCTTTTCCTTCCAACTGCAATTGCAATACTACAATTTTAACAAGCTGTTAGTTTTTCTTAATTAGGCGTTTTTATTGTTTAGAGCAGGGGTCACCAACCTTTTTAAAGCTGAGGGCTACCTTAAGATTCCCAAATGGCTTGAGGGCTATACCAGCTCAAAACATATGTATAAACAAATCAAAAAATCAAAAAAGCGTTCAATATTCACACAAAAAACTATATTCATAACTTTTTGACAAGTATTTGTAAATGAATGTATTTATGTTTCATTGTCAAAGTGACATTTATTTTGTGCAAATGAACATGTCACAATTTCATTCAACAAAAAACAGAACTCAAATTGTTTTTTCCCAATACATGGGATTGTGTCAACTCCAACTTTGAATCTGATTTAATCAATGAACAATGATCAATTGACCAGGTAACATGGTGTTTTACTAAAACACTGTTCAGTCTTGTCTGTCAGTTAGTTAGAAAACTGGCATTCCATTTTGTACACTAGTTTGCTGTATTCTGGTGTATAGTTTGACACTGCCACTCTCAGTGACTCCTGCAGATGTGAATCAGTTAGGCGTGTTCGGTGTTTATTTTTTATAAAGTTCATATTGGAAAAGGCTGATTCACAGAGATAAGTGGATCCGAAGAGACAAGCAACCTTCATAGCTGCTGTGCAGATAGATTTGTACTTTTCCATGTCCACTAGGTTCCAAAAGTTTGGGTTACTCAGATGTGCTTTAAGGTACAGGTCATTTTGCAAAGTTATTATTTCCATTTCCACCTGCCCTGCATCCAAGGTGAAGGTTGTACTTAGGTTCTCAGCTGTGCCTGTAATGTCCACTGACATAAAGGGATTTGAAATGAATGACACACATGGCTCAATTTGCTCAAAATCACAAAATCTGTTCTCAAACTCTTTCATCAGTCTGTTAATCACTTGGCAGTATTTTTCACTAAGAACTTTTTGCACAGAGGGGAAGTGCACAACACTTTTTCTTTGCAAATGCGCAGAGAAAATGTTCATTTTAGCTTTAAAAGCTTTTACAGCACTTATCATATTTGTGACAGTCTTACCTGTGCCTTGCAGCTCACAGTTCAAATTGTTCAGTTTTTCTGTGACGTCTGTTAAAAAGGCAAGGTCAAGCAACCACTCAGTGTTGTCCAAGAGGGAAGTGTCCTCTTCTCTGCTCTGCATAAACTCCTTTATTTCACCCAAAAGTGCCAAGAAACGTTTCAAAATCCGCCCTCTGCTGAGCCATCGGATTTCTGTATGCAGCAACAGGTCTCCATATTCTGCGGAAAGCTCCTCCAAAAGCACCTTAAATGTCCGGTGTTGTTTGGCTTTAGCGCGAATGCTATTGATGATTTTTACAACGGGGGTCATTACATGGTCAAACCCGGTCACTTTCGCGCATAACGCCAATGAAGCCCACACGGCATCCTACCATTGCCGGTGCACCATCGGTAGTTACCGACACGAGCTTCTCCAGCGGCACTTTTTTCTCCACGAAGAAAGTTTTTATCGCGTTGTAGATGTCCACTCCTCGTGTAGTTGTCCTCAGCGGTATCAGCGTGAGGAGCTCTTCTTTAGTGGATAAATCGTCAAATACCATGCGAATAAACACCATTAGTTCAGCTGTACTGCTGCTGTCCACAGACTCATCACATTGGATGCTGAACCACCGGCATGTACTTAAGTCCTTGTCCAGCTGCTCATTCAAGTTTTCGGACATAGCGGACACTCTTCTGGTCACTGTACTTGCCCCAAGTTGTACTTCAGCCAGACTTGAGATAACATCGGACCCATTTTTATCGTCTTTAAAAACAGTCTCTGCGATTATCATCAGAGCCCCCTTAACAATCTCTCCATCAGAAAATGTCTTCTTGTTTTTAATCAAATAATGTGTAGCTCTGAATGAAGCTTCGGTTGCCTTTTTGGCCTTCTTCAGCGGTCCTGTGAAAAAGGTCTGCTGCTTGGTCAAAGCGGCCTTTAACTCACGCACTTTCTCCGCCCGAAGCGCATTCTTGGGGGGAAAGTTTGTGTTTAAGCTGCCGTGAGTGGTTTGATAGTGTCTCTCCACATTGTGCCGCTTTGAAATCGCCACCGTAGCTCCACAAATAAGGCACACACACTTATCTCGTATTGATGTAAAAAAGAACTCCTCTTCCCAGTCTTTGTTAAAAACATACGTTTTTTTTCTCTTCTCAGCCATGTTTTTTAGCGCGGTATAATCATTGATGTATTAGCTAGCAAAAGCGGGGTTAATTGTCATGCGCAGGTGACTGGTGAACTATGACCTCGAACTATACAGATGCATATTGTTTTGATATCTATATATATTTTTTTTTTTTAGATTAGCACCTAAAAATTCGCATATGTGAAACTTTCAATAGAATTTACATAAGGCGCAGCATTTTTTTTTTGCGAACCATAAGGGCGACTTGCTATTTTTAGAACAAGTCCCACGGGCGACTGAGAAGGAGCCAATGGGCGACCGGGTGCCCGCGGGCATAGGGTTGGTGACCCCTGGTTTAGAGAGATTATTTACCCACTTAAGCAATAACTGCATGCCATGAAGAATACATTGTCCCACGTTCATTATGTTCATTATGCTTATTGAGCTTATTGTGTTATATTGCAAACAATTACAAAGAAGAGGAAACACCTGATAGGCTCCTAATTAGGTAATTGAACACAAGTTATTAACACGATGCAGGTATTATAATGTTAGTTATTAACACGATGCAGGTTTGACTCGTTATCATTTGCTTTGTCTTTTAATTCTTCATTATTTACCAAATGGTTAGTTTCACTGGCCGTGTGTCCACAATTTCACCAATTATGAGCCTATTGATTCGCCTCAGTCTTTAATTTGATCAGTTAAAACATTTTTTACCTCTTTTTAATTGTTTACACAACAGCACAATGTGAATATTGGATTTTTATTCTTCATGGCATGCGTAGCTATTGCTAAGATAATGTGGCTTAAGAGGGTAAATAATCCTTCTAAACATAAAAAAAAAATTAACAGCTTGTTAAAATTCTGGTATTGCAATTGCTGTTGTAACGAAAACCAGCATACACAGCATACACTCCTCCCTGACCTAGAGCGCCCCTCTCCCTCTCCTCCTCCCTGACCTGGAGCGCCCCTCTCCCTCTCCTCCTCCTCCCTGACCTAGAGCGCCCCTCTCCCTCTCCTCCTCCCTGACCTGGAGCGCCCCTCTCCCTCTCCTCCTCCTCCCTGACCTGGAGCGCCCCTCTCCCTCTCCTCCTCCTCCCTGACCTGGAGCGCCCCTCTCCCTCTCCTCCTCCCTGACCTGGAGCGCCCCTCTCCCTCTCCTCCTCCTCCCTGACCTGGAGCGCCCCTCTCCCTCTCCTCCTCCCTGACCTGGAGCGCCCCTCTCCCTCTCCTCCTCCTCCCTGACCTGGAGCGCCCCTCTCCCTCTCCTCCTCCCTGACCTGGAGCGCCCCTCTCCCTCTCCTCCTCCCTGACCTGGAGCGCCCCTCTCCCTCTCCTCCTCCTCCCTGACCTGGAGCGCCCCTCTCCCTCTCCTCCTCCTCCCTGACCTGGAGCACCCCTCTCCCTCTCCTCCTCCCTGACCTGGAGCACCCCTCTCCCTCTCCTCCTCCTCCCTGACCTGGAGCGCCCCTCTCCCTCTCCTCCTCCCTGACCTGGAGCGCCCCTCTCCCTCTCCTCCTCCTCCCTGACCTGGAGCGCCCCTCTCCCTCTCCTCCTCCTCCCTGACCTGGAGCGCCCCTCTCCCTCTCCTCCCTGACCTGGAGCACCCCTCTCCCTCTCCCTCTCCTCCTCCCTGACCTGGAGCGCCCCTCTCCCTCGCCTCCTCCTCCCTGACCTGGAGCGCCCCTCTCCCTCTCCTCCTCCCTGACCTGGAGCGCCCCTCTCCCTCTCCTCCTCCTCCCTGACCTGGAGCGCCCCTCTCCCTCTCCTCCTCCTCCCTGACCTGGAGCGCCCCTCTCCCTCTCCTCCTCCTCCCTGACCTGTAGCGCCCCTCTCCCTCTCCTCCTCCCTGACCTGGAGCGCCCCTCTCCCTCTCCTCCTCCCTGACCTGGAGCGCCCCTCTCCCTCTCCTCCTCCCTGACCTGGAGCACCCCTCTCCCTCTCCCTCTCCTCCTCCCTGACCTGGAGCGCCCCTCTCCCTCTCCTCCCTGACCTGGAGCGCCCCTCTCCCTCTCCTCCTCCCTGACCTGGAGCACCCCTCTCCCTCTCCTCCTCCCTGACCTGGAGCACCCCTCTCCCTCTCCTCCCTGACCTGGAGCGCCCCTCTCCCTCTCCTCCTCCCTGACCTGGAGCGCCCCTCTCCCTCTCCTCCTCCCTGACCTGGAGCGCCCCTCTCCCTCTCCTCCTCCTCCCTGACCTGGAGCGCCCCTCTCCCTCTCCTCCTCCTCCCTGACCTGGAGCGCCCCTCTCCCTCTCCTCCTCCCTGACCTGGAGCGCCCCTCTCCTCCTCCTCCCTGACCTGGAGCGCCCCTCTCTCTCTCCTCCTCCTCCCTGACCTGGAGCGCCCCTCTCCCTCTCCTCCTCCCTGACCTGGAGCGCCCCTCTCCCTCTCCTCCTCCTCCCTGACCTGGAGCACCCCTCTCTCCCTCTCCTCCTCCCTGACCTGGAGCACCCCTCTCCCTCTCCTCCTCCTCTCTGACCTGGAGCGCCCCTCTCCCCGTGTCCCCAGGAGGCAGAGGTGTGTAACCAGATCATCTTGGTGGAGGACGTTCTGGCCCGGCTGACCCAGGATACCTATCCGCTGGACCAGCTGCTGGCTCGGCCCCTCCCAGAGGGTGTGGATCCCCTGCACCTGGAGCTCTACCTATCAGATGAAGACTTTGAGGTGAGGCCACGCCCCTGGTTACGCAGGACCACACCGCTTACAAACTCATTAGGGGGATGCCTTTGCTATGTTAATGCCAGTACGGCCACATTACGGCATTTTCACACAATTGGAAAAACCAAGGTATGCTTTAAAAGAAAAATGTGTTCTGGGAGGAGGCGGGTGTAAGAAAATGTTGAATGTACCTCCTCTTTATTACTGTTGTGTGCCATGACAACCAAGGCTTTGGTTAACCTTTGACTTCACTTTCCAGGATGTAGGAGCTTCTGGGAAGGTGAGTCCTGTGAGCTGTGGGGGAGGTGGCTACACACAGCCCCGCCCATTAACCTCTGACCTGACTGTTGTGCTGCATCCACAGGAGTCCCCTGCCTGCCCCACCTTCCTCCACCCTTCCTCCACTCTTCCTCCACTCTGTTATCCCTCTCTCTTTAACTGAGCACCACACACAGCGGGTCTTCATCACTCCTGTTTTTGGGCTTTTTTAGATCAACTGTCTTTTTCTTTTCTTTCTCACGTTTCAGACCCTTTTCTATTCATAGTTCTGTAGCGTGTTCTGTAGCGTGTCTAACATGTTAACTTTACTTCCTCCACGGCTAGATTCTCCAGCACACGCATTGAAGAGGTTGCCCTCTCACTATATAACATTGGTACCACAAATCACTGATCGCGCTAATAGTTTTTGTGTGTGTCTGTCTGTGTGCATGTGTTAAGTGCTCTACCCACTCAGGTCATGTGTCATTTTCAGGATCACAGTCGGGCTGATACTCTAGCATCCTGTTACAGAGAATGTTTCATGTCAGTATTTTAATTTGATCATTTAAATTGCACATAAATCACATGTAGAATGGCATTATTATCATCAGATGATAGAAAGGTATTGTATGGTACGTTATGTTATGAAAGATCAAAATACAAAAGGACAAGATAAAATTTATTTATGTCTGCTTCCTAGCTGAAGTAACTGTCAAGAGTGAAGAATTCCCTCTGTCTGCCCATGACACACCCAACTCTGGCTTCTGGTTGAGATGTTTAGGGCCTGAATAAAGCTGTAATCCTGCTCCCTGTAAATCACGGTGTGCGTGTGTTTTTGCTTTCACAGAAAGCACTGAACATGTCGCGGGCGGAGTATGAGGCTCTCCCAGGATGGAAGCAAGTGAATGTTAAAAAGGCCAAAGGACTGTTTTGAGTGACTGACTAAAGATGGAGAAGACTTACTGTGAGCAGGGAACGGAGCTGGCTGGTTGCCGGAGTTACTGGTCTGGTACACGCCCGTCCTGTCTAGAGGACAACGAGTGCCTGGCACTGAACTAAAGGATCTCCAGAGGCATTGGCCTCTCGTATTGTTTTTATTTTTTTTATTTTTTAAATAACACTTCATTTATAATATTTGAAGTTTTGAGAATCCCAAGGAAGTCTATGCCCCCGACCCCCCCCCCACCCCTCCCCTGTTTGTAACATCATAGATGACTCCTTTACATGCACTTATTGTACAGGTGGCTATTTATCGTATTGTACAGGTAAACGCTAAAGGCGTCACCTGGACATGTGTCTTTAAGGTCTTTTCTTTTGTGTGTGTGTGTGTGTGTGTGTGTGTGTGTGTGTTTGTGCATTATAAATAATTGATATTTATGTACACACCTTATAGGGGGGAAAAAGTACCCCAGTCTAATGTAATCGCTCTGGAGGGCGGGGGGTCGTGCGGGGGGTCGTGCGGGGGTCGTGTGGGCTTTCCTGACGCCTGCTTATGGTAAAAAAGTGTTTGCCACAGACCTACCTTCTGCTACACACTCCAGAAACAGCAGTGGACCTTTTCTGGGTGCTCAGATAAAAAAAGTGTATTTTAAAGGCATGGAATTAAAGATATACAGTATATACATTTTAATGTATAGTGCCTTGCTTTATGTGTACAGTTTATATACAGAAAGATTCTAGTCTGCATTTTGAAGACTGTTTTTGTGATAAAAGAAATTAGAAAATAAATACATTTTAAAATCATGACATTTGCGGCTTGGTGTATTTTGTGGTGGAAGATTGTTTTGGGCGGGATCAAATAAGGAAAGAAATATGGGAAGTGTATTCTAATCATCCAACTGTGCTTAAATGGACAAAAAACAGACAAATCTGGATGGAATCTAGGGTGTGGTCAGTCATATTTAGATGTTATGTTGTACATTCAAGGGAATGCGGATGCAAGTGCTACTGAAGGTCCTATTTATAACAGCTCATATTTTATCCAGAC
Source organism: Ilyophis sp. 1 JC-2022 (assembly GCA_022702515.1). Lineage (NCBI taxonomy): Eukaryota > Metazoa > Chordata > Actinopteri > Anguilliformes > Synaphobranchidae > Ilyophis > Ilyophis sp. 1 JC-2022. Next base: position 369,586 of record CM040395.1, on the reverse strand, counting down.
ACCTTTCTGTGATGATGGATTAATTTCACACTGTGTTGTTTTAAATGCACGCCAGAGCCTCATAAAGTCAATTAATTTGGCCTATAGAAGAAACTGGCAAAGCTTCATATTGTAATTCAGCAGCCTTTTCAAATTATCATAATCAGAAAAAAACTATATTCTGGCAATGTATTCTGGGCCCAATTTTTATTGTCTCACCAAAATACTTAGTTTTTCTGCACGGTGGCAGGCTGTTGGGCTACTGATGGAGAGCTCTGGCTGTTGGCAATGTCAAGTACATTGTATACTGTACATGCAAATACATGTACTCAAAACATTCACAGTTTTGCATACTTCTGGGTAAGAGAGGAGTGGTAGTGGGGGAGTGGAGGAAGGGAGGAGATGTCATTATAATACAGCTCTCTAGGCCTACAGCCTGTAAGTAAATAGATTGGTTTTGACTGAAAAAAGTCTTGTCCAGTGCATTTTATTGTTTTTCAAATAGCCTAAGCTACAGCGGATTCCCTGTGCATGAGGTTTTTTTCCATAGCCTACGGTTAAACAACTGAGATAAATGTCACCATGTTAACTGAATTTGAACCTTAATAGCTATTCTTCGTCCTTCATATTTTTTTAATTACAGTGACAAGGTTTCCATACTCTCAGCTTATTAAAACCCAGCTGATTTCACCTGTTATTCCATAACTGAACAAAACTATTTTAAAGAGAACTATACGAGTCTAATTAGAAACGAAAACAAATTTGCAGCACGTTACACAATTCATTCACAATTAATTGTAATGCCATTCTCTGCATGTGCGCTGCATGTTCTCTGTTTCCCCTGCTGTAAGTCACACGTTTCACGGTCTTCCTGGGAAAGTGGATTGTTTTAAAGCATTATACCCAATAGTAAAACAGGTTGGTCACATTTCCATAAGCAGGACATAATAAAACAAGGGGCAATTTTTATTGGTTTATTGCATGTCACGCCCAAGACACCTATAATTAATCAAGAGACTTAATTAAGAGAAGTTCAGCCCATTCACGCATTGCGCCGTGCTTAGCGCCAAAAAAACACGCTGGTAAACTAGCAAAAATGGACTTTACGCCATGCGCTTAGACCCAGCGCCAAGATCGCCAAGATAGAACCCCAGAAGTCTTAAGAGTACAAAATCCTGAAATGGATCAGCCCTTGTTGCGCACCCCTCTTGTATTGAACATAATATACCTGCACTTGTTTGGGATCTGGATGAACTGTGCTCCACATTAACTGAATGTCAGATGGGTTTTAAGAGGCATCTGTGTGAAACCTGAATCATTTTCAGTCCTCTCGTTTAAACTGCCCTGCAGTGTTTTATTTGTCCAGCAGGGGGCGACCAAAGATAAGTGAACTTGAATCAACGTGCTCAAGTACGCTACCAAACGCTCAATATGATCTGCTTGCTTCTGAGTGGTTTTAATTGGCCATACTGTAGGGTGAGTTTTCGTTTGCTACGGTGTCCTCACAGGTGTACTGTATCTGACGCTTGTGGTGAGGAAGCATCTCATTTACCATGGTTGTGCGTTTTCTGTTAGGACTGCACTAATTATATTGTCCCTGTTTTGTTTGATTTATATTACATTATCTCTCCTGTAACCCTAATCAGACAGGTGTCCTTAAAAAACCTTCTCTGTAGTCATCAATCATAACTCATGTGGTGACGCTTCAGCGTAAATGTATTCATGGCTGTTCTTGCCCATTCCAAATTCAATTAATGTGGCAGAAACATTTCTATGTAAATGCAAATGTCAACCTTTTCCGCTTGTGTATATGTGTGTGTGTGTGTGTGTGTGTGTGTACATAGCTATATACTGTACGTGTAAGTTTGTGTTTGTATGCGTACATGAGTGATTGTGAGTGTGTGTATGTGTGTGTATGTGTGCATGTACACAGCTATATACTGTACATGTAAGTTTGTATGCGTACATGAGTGATTGTGAGTGTGTGTGTATGCTTACATGCGAGTTGCTCTGTGTGTGTGTGTGTGTGCGAGTGTGAGTGCGTGTCAGTGTGCGTGTGTGTGCGTGTCAGTGTGCGTGTGTGTGCGTGTGTGTGTGTGTGCGTGTGCGTGTGTGTGCGTGTCAGTGTGCGTGTGTGTGTGTGTGTGTGCGAGTGTGTGTGTGTGTCAGTGTGCGTGTGTGTGCGAGTGCGTGTCAGTGTGCGTGTGTGTGCGTGTGTGCGTGTGTGTGTGTGTGCGTGTGTGTGTGTGTGAGTGTGTGTGTGTGTCAGTGTGCAGCACTGGCAGGTCTCAGTCCTGAAATACAGGCTCATTATAGGCTGAAGCTGCTGTTATAAGATGCTGTAATAAGATGCTGTGTAAGATGCTGTGTAAGATGCTGTGTAAGATGAAAGGGTGAGAGGCCCTGCAGCTCCTGGGGTGTGACGGCGAGTTGTGGGCGTCGTGTGGAATCTGCTGCCATGACACGCTAAAACCAACAGGGCTGCAGACAGCCTGATCCACACACCCCGTGTGCTTACTGGACAAGGCACAGCCTGATCCACACACCCCGTGTGCTTACTGGACAGGGCACAGCCTGATCCACACACCCCGTGTGCTTACTGGACAGGGCACAGCCTGATCCACACACCCCGTGTGCTTACTGGACAAGGCACAGCCTGATCCACACACCCCGTGTGCTTACTGGACAGGGCACAGCCTGATCCACACACCCCGTGTGCTTACTGTACAGGTGTGTTCAACTACAGGTGAATGGCTGACAGTTTAGTGTTCAACAAATCAGCTGCAGGCGTAGGGAGATGTCATCTCCTAATCTATATGCAATGCTCCAATCCTTTTTGCTTGAAAATCATATTCTTTGATTGGTGTATACATTCCACATGACAGTCCAGAACAAATCATAAACTGGCTTGTGTAAAGTGTCAAGGCCCTTAATCAATGCTGACCTCTCTTGACAAATTGGTGCATGTTCAACATCCCCTGCATCCGGTGGGTTTGAGTCGGCATTACGCAGAAGTTAAGCCCCTTAGACTTCCTAAATAACTATTAAAGCAGGGTTTGGGTGGTAATGAGCTGTGGTCTGCGTGCGTGCGTGCGTGCGTGCGTGCGTGCGTGTGCGTGCGTGCGCATGTTCATGCGTGCGCGTGTTCATGCATGCATGTGTATGACAATAAAGCTATTTTCAGCAACAGGAAAAGGATGAGAAAATTATCTAGAGGTATCGAATTATCAAGAAGTATTGTTATTTTGCCTTTTTAAAGTTAAATGTTATGCAGCAAATTTCACTGGGCCAGAGATCAGTGTGCAGAACCTAGAGAAATGCACGACACTATGGAAGAGAGGGAACGGCTACTCATTGAAATACTCACTCTGCTTGTGTTTTTCTTGAAAATAATTTTATTGGTAGCTACTCACAGTCAGTCAGTTACAGTGGAGCAGGAGGTGCTGTTCACACAGTCAGTTACAGTGGAGCAGGAGGTGCGATCTGCATATAAAGAGCGGGCCTTTCCCGTCTGAAGATAGTGGGAGTTAATTAAATCCACTAAGACCTTAGAAACAAGGTGTATGGACTCTTTATCCAAAGAGTAACTTAAATATGCCCTTACTAGCTAAAACCCAGCAAACACCAGCAGATGCTGTAGCCCCACCCCCACCTCCCCAGGGCTAACCCCACCTCCACCTCCCCAGGACTAGCCCCACCTCCCCAGGACTAACCCCACCTCCACCTCCTCAGGACTAGCCCCATCTCCACCTCCCCATGACTAGCCCCATATCCACCTCCCCATGACTAGCCCCAACTCCACCTCCTCAGGACTAGCCCCATCTCCACCTCCCCAGGACTAACCTCACCTCCACCTCCCCAGTACTAACCCCACCTCAACCTCCCCATGACTAGCCCCATCTCCACCTCCCCATGACTAGCCCCATCTCCACCTCCCCATGACTAGCCCCATCTCCACCTCCCCATGACTAGCCCCATCTCCACCTCCCCATGACTAGCCCCATCTCCACCTCCCCAGGACTAACCTCACCTCCACCTCCCCAGTACTAACCCCACCTCCCCATGACTAGCCCCATCTCCACCTCCCCAGGGCTAACCCCACCTCCACCTCCCCAGGACTAGCCCCACCTCCACCTCCCCAGGACTAACCCCACCTCCACCTCCCCAGGACTAACCCCACCTCCACCTCCTCAGGACTAGCCCCATCTCCACCTCCCCAGGACTAACCTCACCTCCACCTCCCCAGGACTAGCCCCACCTCCCCAGGACTAGCCCCATCTCCACCTCCCCAGGACTAAGCCCACCTCCACCACCCCAGGACTAGCCCCACCTCCACCTTCCCAGGAATAACCCCACCTCCACCTCCCAAGGACTAGCCCCACCTCCACCTCCCCAGGACTAGCCCCACCTCCACCTCCCTAGTACTAACCCCACCTCCACCTTCCCAGGAATAACCCCACCTCCACCTCCCAAGGACTAGCCCCACCTCCACCTCCCCAGGACTAGCCCCACCTCCACCTCCCCAGGACTAGCCCCACCTCCACCTCCACCTCCCCAGTACTAACCCCACCTCCACCTCCCCAGGACTTTCAGTTTGAGAAGCCTGCTCATGAGTAACTAAGCAACGAGGTGTTCTGGGCTCAACTGTCTCTCTAAATGTAACCCTGATGGAGTAAAATAGTGTGATGTTTCTCTATCGATCTCTCCTTCTGTCTGCCTTGCATTAGTCAACCCTAGAGTGATAAGATCAGAAGCATTCACTGGCTCCTCTGGCCCCAATCTAATAGCAACATCAAATTTACTGAACACCTGCGGCCTGAAAGGTGTCTAAAAGCATCCATAACAACATAACTTTGTTACATCAGACCTTTGACACAGCAGCAGTGGAGTCTGGGTAAACTACAACCATCTGAGCTTCCATAAAATCTTCCAGCTCCCACACACAGGAAATGGAAACCAGAGTGGTGATGAATAAAAATAAAAAAATCTGCAAATACCTTTCGAGCGCGGACATCCAAACTGCCATATTTCACAGTGATTACACCTTGGATGATGCATGCTGGGTATACCTGTTTGTGATTAACTGAGCAGATGAAACTAATCTAAAGCAGAGCTGGGACGGTGTGTTATAGCAGCATACTAATATATATACACTAGCAATGGGAGACTGCGGCTTTATGAAAACCATACTGAGTGGAGCAACGATGAGCTGTTATCACTGGCTTTTTGAACCAATCAGAAGAATGTAAACTCCACAGTACAAGAAAATGATTGGTTTACATCAGTGAGCTTGTAGCTCCTCCCATTTTGGGTTTGAGGAAACCTCACTCTCCCAACCCTGCTGTAAACATCTCCATCTTGTAAAAACACACATTCAACAACCTCTGTGTCCACAATGCCAGTGGATGTGCAGTTCAGAGAGATTATACACACACACACACACACACCTGCGTATAGGCTCTGATTTCATTTCTCAATAAATTAATTTGAAGTGGGTTTTTTGGGTTAATCACTACCCTCTCAACATGGCAGCTTATCACACTCTCTAGCAACAAAGAGAAAAATTATATACTGTTTTTTTTTTTATTGGTTCATGCAAGAGAGTGATCAACAGCTTCTGATGCCACAGTCTGGCAGTCGCCGTCGGCACTTTATTCACTTTTTTAACGCGCTGCTATTTATTTGAACACCACTGTATGTGATACAAAGTCCAATATGTATTCACCACCGCGTTTAAATCAAATTTGAATCATATAATTAACGGAGTTTGCGAAAACATAACTACACTACCCAGAATCCCCGGTCATACCGGGCGGCAGCTCTGCTAGCGAAAATGGCTAACACTGGGTCTGCTCTTGTAACTTAATATGGAAGTAGCTACTGGCCAAAGAAGTAGCTACCGGCCGCTCTGCTAGCGGAAATAGCTATCACTTTGTCTTATTATGGAAGTGAATCACTAAGGGTGAGAATCACTATCAGTCTGGCCATGTCGAAAGTGTAGTGTAGTGTAAAATCAGCTTTATGGCTTTAACTTCAGCAGTGGTGGTGAACAAGTGAGTAGACTGGATGTTGTCGAATAATGAGTGAAACACAAATGAAATCTCCCGAGCTCAATACTGGAGCCAAAACGGGAAACTTAGCAAAGAAAAGAACACCTTCGGCACATAAATTTTGACGGCCGAAAATGTGTAAAACCAAAATGAAACAAACAAAAAAAACTGTCTCCGAGAGAACAGCAAAGAATAAAATAAATAGCACAGAACGCTAACAGGAGGAATAATACCTATACCTGAAATAAAAGCTAATAGCAAGTCCCCCGTGAACATAAACAACGTTTAATATCACAAGGTCGCTAGTACCTGGCTATACAAGGCTCAATGCAATGTCGAATGACAAAGAAGCACCGGGGAAGCAGAAGTGAGGAGCTTAAATACCCCGCAGGTAAAAGCACAGGTGAAGTGGAAGTGAGGAACTTAAATACCTCGCAGGTAGAAGCACCGGGGAAGCGGAAGTGAGGAGCTTAAATACCTCGCAGGTAGAAGCACAGGTGAAGTGGAAGTGAGGAACTTAAATACCTCGCAGGTAAAGCACCGGGGAAGCGGAAGTGAGGAGCTTAAATACCTCGCAGGTAGAAGCACAGGTGAAGCGGAAGTGAGGAACTTAAATACCTCGCAGGTAGAAGCACAGGTGAAAACAATGATGAGCAAACCCCGGAACGGAATGTGGAAGAAATCAGATAGATTCTCAATCTGGAAACCAGGATGAGAACCGCAACAGAAAATAAAATAAAAACCCACAAACCATGACACATAGTCGTGTCAGCGCTCCTATCAAACTATTCTATCAACTTGGTTTATATGAAATTCAAGAATATGAATGAATACTATTTAAAACTAAGATCTTCGTAGCTTGCTAGCCAGCAAGCTAGTATGGTAAGCCGTTTTAACATGTATTCGACTTCCATAGCCAGCTACCTTATTAGTCCCAATTAGCTGCCTATTTTCCTAGCTAGCTTAGCTAACTACCACATTTGCCTGGCTAGCTAGCTGCCGTTTGAAGCTACGTTTTATTTTGTAAGCAAAATAAAATGCTCTCGTTAAACTAGCT
>CM040395.1:320000-357500 GCA_022702515.1 Ilyophis sp. 1 JC-2022 | reverse complement strand
CAGGTGCTGTAATTTCAAATGTCGTAAAGTGGAGTTAAATATCAGTCTGTCAAAAGTGTACACAAGGAAGGCAGTGGTATGCATACGTACTACAGGGAGGCCAAAACCATTCCTGGGCCTGTGTGTGTGTGCATGCTTGCGTGCGTGCGTGTGTGCGTGTGTGTGTGTGCGTGTGTGTGTTCACTCCTATACTGGCTTGCTGGGCCTGTGTCTGTGTGTGTGTGCATGTGCGTGTGTGCGTGCGTGTGTGTATTCACTCCTACACTGGTTTGCTGGGCCTGTGTGTGTGTGTGTGTGTGTGTGTTCACTCCTATACTGGTTTGCTGGGCCTGTGTGTGTGTGCATTTGCGTGCATGTGTGTATTTTCTTCCTATACTGGTTTTCCACTGCAGAATGTTTCTACCTAGAACACATGTGCACTTTGCAGTTTAAGCTCACGTGACTCTATTTAAAATCCCAGGGCCTCTATAAACATACGTGCATACGTACAATAAAATGTGTGTACGCCACTTTCCCGGCGGATTTTGGATTTATAAAAACAAACGTCAAAACATGCACACACCTATGCAGAGTATGACTCATCCACACACACACATTATTGAGACTGTGGGAATTGCCGACTCCGATGGCGTGGAAACCGTCATACACATATGTATTTTTTTGTACATATGCACCGTTTATACATGAGGCCCTCAGAGTGGAATGCTCAAACAGCTGGAGGGTCTTGTGTTTTTGTGTCACAAAAAGCCACATTGCAGTTCCTAACCTGTCCCACTGAATGTGCACGAGCGTCGGCCGGCTCTGAGAACGCGCGGGCGTCAGTCAGAGCTTTTTTCCCCCTGGTTGTGGGCGGAGCGGAGGTCTTTTGAATTCACTGTTGCTCCTGGTTACCCAGTGCTTTCTTGTTTCAGAGATAACCGTGCTTTCCAAGAGCATTCCGGAACATTATCAGTCATTTCTGTTGTCAGTAACATCCTGTGTGTACCAATTCCCTGTAGGATCACACACTGCCAGAATACCACAGTTCTAGTCCGTCTGTGACTCAGTAACGGCTGTTCCTCCAGTATAACGTTCTAGTCCGTCTGTGACTCAGTAACAGTTATTCCTCCAATATAACGTTCTAGTCCGTCTGTGACTCAGTAACGGTTATTTCTCCAGTATAACGTTCTAGTATGTCTGTGACTCAGTAACGTTTATTCCTCCAATATAACGTTCTAGTCCGTCTGTGACTCAGTAACGCTTATTCCTCCAGTATAACGTTCTAGTCCGTCTGTGACTCAGTAACGGTTATTCCTCCAGTATAACGTTCTAGTCCGTCTGTGACTCAGTAACGGTTATTCCTCCAGTATAACGTTCTAGTCCGTCTGTGACTCAGTAGCGGTTATTCCTCCAGTATAACGTTCTAGTCCATCTGTGACTCAGTAACGGTTATTCCTCCAGTATAACGTTCTAGTCCGTCTGTGACTCAGTAACGGTTATTCCTCCAGTATAACGTTCTAGTCCGTCTGTGACTCAGTAACGGTTATTCCTCCAGTATAACGTTCTAGTCCGTCTGTGACTCAGTAACGGTTATTCCTCCAGTATAACGTTCTAGTCCGTCTGTGACTCAGTAACGGTTATTCCTCCAGTATAATGTTCTAGTCCGTCTGTGACTCAGTAACGGTTATTCCTCCAGTATAATGTTCTAGTATGTCTGTGACTCAGTAACGGCTGTTCCTCCAGTATAACGTTCTAGTACGTCTGTGACTCAGTAACGGTTATTCCTCCAGTATAACGTTCTAGTACGTCTGTGACTCAGTAACGGTTATTCCTCCAGTATAACGTTCTAGTCCGTCTGTGGCTCAGAGTCCATAAGGGTTAGAGTCCAGACCAGGTGTACAGAAGGAGATAATACGCAGAGAAAATAAAGAGGCCACTTGGCTTATTCCAGGTGGGTTCACTTCAAGCTCTACTGGTTCTACTGCTGTTCAGATCTGATATTTACATATTCAGTGGCCATTTAATGATTTTATATTTATATATATTTATGTAGAAAGTTTTTTTGTTTATTTCTATGTAATCTTCTTGTATACATTTATTAATTTGTTCATACTGTAGCATATAATTAACAATACCACCCTTATGTATTGATTTTATATAAAGAACCGTAACCAGTAACCGTATTGCTTTGGTAACATTGGAATGCTTTCCTTTCATGCCAATGAAGCACAATCGAAATTGAAAAAAAAATGGAGGTTTTTTTTGTTTGTGGGTCTTTCCCCCACAACCTGTCTCTCAGCTGACAGATGTATCTATGCAGTCCCCTGGAGTGTGGGATGAAAGTGCACCCCAGCACCTGGCAACCATCCTTGGTGAAAAACCTGCCTCATAGCAGCCAATCTGCATGATGGCCTCATAACTGCCAACACACCTGCCAGCCAATCAGCTTCTCCCATTAGATCTGCTGTACGGCTGCCAAATTCTCTTCAAACTCCACCCACCCCAAACCCCTCGTTCCCTGTTGGAATCTCTGTTAATTCGTTTAGGGGGCAGGGACTAATCAATACCCCGTCTGCCTCGACTGTGATCAATTATTTACCTGATCAACCCCCACTCCTCCCGATGCACCACCGCAGCGATACATTAGCAGGGCTAGCGTTCCTGGGAGCTTGGGAGAGGGGGAGCGCTGGAAAACCTGAGGTAAAGAAAACTGAAAAATAAGACCTGTGCCTCAGACAGTTGATATGGAGTGTATCAGATGTATAATTGTCTGTGTGTGTGTGTGTGTTTGTGTGTGTGTGTATGTGTGTGAGAGAGAGAGAGAGAGAGAGAGAGAGAGGGAGAGAGAGCGTAGTCTCCATAGAAGCCCCACCATCAGATGTTTTTCATAAACACTGTACATCTCATCACCATTATCCAGCTCTCCATGTGAAATGTGCAGAATGTATTTTAAAATTGATAAGATATGAGATACCGTCAGTTAAACTGAGGGGGGGGGGGGGGGGGGGGGGGGTGGTTTTAACACACAGAAGGGACTCCTTATTGCACCTCAGATAATTTTGTACCTTTTGTGTTTTTTTTGGCACATTCTCTCTCACTCTCAAATTCAAATTCTAACTACTTTGTGGTATGAAATACTTATTTATTGATCTTGCCTTGTGCAAGTAGAAGCTACTTTAAATGTTTAATTTACTTTAGATGATTCTCTCTGTACACAGAAGGTATCAAAGATATTTTTCAAGTGTTTTTTTTTTTCTCTTGCCGGATCCCAAATGCAATGTGATCCCAATCCGACTGGAGCTGTTAATGGATAAAAGCACACAATGCTCTCCTTTGCTGTAAAGTTAACGGATAAAAGCACACAATGCTCTCCTTTGCTGTAAAGTTAACGGATAAAAGCACACAATGCTCTCCTTTGCTGTAAAGTTAACGGATAAAAGCACACAATGCTCTCCTTTGCTGTAAAGTTAACGGATAAAAGCACACAATGCTCTCCTTTGCTGTAAAGCTAACGTATAAAAGCACACAATGCTCTCCTTTGCTGTAAAGTTAACGGATAAAAGCACACAATGCTCTCCTTTGCTGTAAAGTTAACGGATAAAAGCACACAATGCTCTCCTTTGCTGTAAAGTTAACGAATAAAAGCACACAATGCTCTCCTTTGCTGTCAAGTTAACGGATAAAAGCACACAATGCTCTCCTTTGCTGTCAAGTTAACGGATAAAAGCACACAATGCTCTCCTTTACTGTAAAGTTAACGGATAAAAGCACACAATGCTCTCCTTTAATGTAAAGTTAACGGATAAAAGCACACAATGCTCTCCTTTGCTGTAAAGTTAACGGATAAAAGCACACAATGCTCTCCTTTGCTGTAAAGTTAACGGATAAAAGCACACAATGCTCTCCTTTGCTGTCAAGTTAACGGATAAAAGCACACAATGCTCTCCTTTGCTGTCAAGTTAACGGATAAAAGCACACAATGCTCTCCTTTACTGTAAAGTTAACGGATAAAAGCACACAATGCTCTCCTTTGCTGTAAAGTTAACGGATAAAAGCACACAATGCTCTCCTTTGCTGTCAAGTTAACGGATAAAAGCACACAATGCTCTCCTTTGCTGTAAAGTTAACGGATAAAAGCACACAATGCTCTCCTTTGCTGTCAAGTTAACGGATAAAAGCACACAATGCTCTCCTTTAATGTAAAGTTAACGGATAAAAGCACACAATACTCTCCTTTGCTGTAAAGTTAACGGATAAAAGCGCACAATGCTCTCCTTTGCTGTAAAGTTAACGGATAAAAGCACACAATGCTCTCCTTTGCTGTCAAGTTAACGGATAAAAGCACACAATGCTCTCCTTTGCTGTCAAGTTAACGGATAAAAGCACACAATACTCTCCTTTGCTGTAAAGTTAACGGATAAAAGCACACAATGCTCTCCTTTGCTGTAAAGTTAACGGATAAAAGCACACAATGCTCTTTGCTGTAAAGTTAACGGATAAAAGCACACAATGCTCTTTGCTGTAAAGTTAACGGATAAAAGCACACAATGCTCTTTGCTGTAAAGTTAACGGATAAAAGCACACAATGCTCTTTGCTGTAAAGTTAACGGATAAAAGCACACAATACTCTCCTTTGCTGTAAAGTTAACGGATAAAAGCACACAATGCTCTCCTTTGCTGTAAAGTTAACGGATAAAAGCACACAATGCTCTTTGCTGTAAAGTTAACGGATAAAAGCACACAATGCTCTTTGCTGTAAAGTTAACGGATAAAAGCACACAATACTCTTTGCTGTAAAGTTAACGGATAAAAGCACACAATGCTCTTTGCTGTAAAGTTAACGGATAAAAGCACACAATGCTCTTTGCTGTAAAGTTAACGGATAAAAGCACACAATGCTCTTTGCTGTAAAGTTAACGGATAAAAGCACACAATGCTCTTTGCTGTAAAGTTAACGGATAAAAGCACACAATGCTCTTTGCTGTAAAGTTAACGGATAAAAGCACACAATGCTCTCCTTTGCTGTAAAGTTAACGGATAAAAGCACACAATGCTCTCCTTTGCTGTAAAGTTAACGGATAAAAGCACACAATGCTCTCCTTTGCTGTAAAGTTAACGGATAAAAGCACACAATGCTCTTTGCTGTAAAGTTAACGGATAAAAGCACACAATGCTCTTTGCTGTAAAATTGCTGCCGCTGACTGAAGCTCATTTGCATGCACAGACTGACTAACACAGAAAGAGAGAGGGTTGGATTTGACTGAATATGGCTCAAAATCAAGGCAAATGCAATTCATTTAAATTGAGAAAATAATCATAAGCACTTATCCTGAGTGGTTTATGCAGTTTACAGCTTGTGTTTTTTTTAAACATACAGTCCGTGTGTGTAGCCGGATGTTTGCTCAAGGGATTCAGGTTAATTACTTTGCTCAAGGATATAACGACAGTACCCCGCTTGGGAATCGAACCCGCAACCTCTTCGTATGAGTTCATTATCCTGCATGTATTTAATCTCTGCTTCATTATCCTGCATGTATTTAATCTCTGCTTCATTATCCTGCATGTATTCAATCTCTCTGCTTCATTATCCTGCATGTATTTAATCTCTGCTTTATTATCCTGCATGTATTCCATATCTGCTTCATTATCCTGCATGTATTTAATCTCTCTGCTTCATTATCCTGCATGTATTTAATCTCTCTGCTTCATTATCCTGCATGTATTTAATCTCTGCTTCATTATCCTGCATGTATTTAATCTCTGCTTCATTATCCTGCATGCATTTAATCTCTGCTTCATTATCCTGCATGTATTTAATCTCTGCTTCATTATCATGCATGTATTTAATCTCTGCTTTATTATCCTGCATGTATTCCATATCTGCTTCATTATCCTGCATGTATTTAATCTCTCTGCTTCATTATCCTGCATGTATTTAATCTCTGCTTCATTATCCTGCATGTATTTAATCTCTGCTTCATTATCCTGCATGCATTTAATCTCTGCTTCATTATCCTGCATGTATTTAATCTCTGCTTTATTATCCTGCATGTATTCCATATCTGCTTCATTATCCTGCATGTATTTAATCTCTCTGCTTCATTATCCTGCATGTATTTAATCTCTGCTTCATTATCCTGCATGTATTTAATCTCTGCTTCATTATCCTGCATGCATTTAATCTCTGCTTCATTATTCTGCATGTATTTAATCTATCTGCTTCATTATCCTGCATGTATTTAATCTCTGCTTCATTATCCTGCATGTATTCCATATCTGCTTCATTATCCTGCATGTATTTAATCTCTGCTTCATTATCCTGCATGTATTTAATCTCTGCTTCATTATCCTGCATGTATTTAATCTCTCTGCTTAATTATCCTGCATGTATTTAATCTCTCTGCTTCATTATCCTGCATGTATTTAATCTCTCTGCTTCATTATCCTACATGTATTTAATCTCTTTGCTTCATTATCCTGCATGTATTTAATCTCTCTGCTTCATTATCCTGCATGCATTTAATCTCTGCTTCATTATCCTGCATGTATTTAATCTATCTGCTTCATTATCCTGCATGTATTTAATCTCTGCTTCATTATCCTGCATGTATTCCATATCTGCTTCATTATCCTGCATGTATTTAATCTCTGCTTCATTATCCTGCATGTATTTAATCTCTGCTTCATTATCCTGCATGTATTTAATCTCTCTGCTTAATTATCCTGCATGTATTTAATCTCTGCTTCATTATCCTGCATGTATTTAATCTCTGCTTCATTATCCTGCATGCATTTAATCTCTGCTTCATTATTCTGCATGTATTTAATCTATCTGCTTCATTATCCTGCATGTATTTAATCTCTGCTTCATTATCCTGCATGTATTCCATATCTGCTTCATTATCCTGCATGTATTTAATCTCTGCTTCATTATCCTGCATGTATTTAATCTCTGCTTCATTATCCTGCATGTATTTAATCTCTCTGCTTAATTATCCTGCATGTATTTAATCTCTCTGCTTCATTATCCTGCATGTATTTAATCTCTCTGCTTCATTATCCTACATGTATTTAATCTCTTTGCTTCATTATCCTGCATGTATTTAATCTCTCTGCTTCATTATCCTGCATGCATTTAATCTCTGCTTCATTATCCTGCATGTATTTAATCTATCTGCTTCATTATCCTGCATGTATTTAATCTCTGCTTCATTATCCTGCATGTATTCCATATCTGCTTCATTATCCTGCATGTATTTAATCTCTGCTTCATTATCCTGCATGTATTTAATCTCTGCTTCATTATCCTGCATGTATTTAATCTCTCTGCTTAATTATCCTGCATGTATTTAATCTCTGCTTCATTATCCTGCATGTATTTAATCTCTGCTTCATTATCCTGCATGTATTTAATCTCTCTGCTTCATTATCCTGCATGTATTTAATCTCTCTGCTTCATTATCCTGCATGTATTTAATCTCTCTGCTTCATTATCCTGCATGTATTCCATATCTGCTTCATTATCCTGCATGCATTTAATCTCTGCTTCATTATCCTGCATGTATTTAATCTCTGCTTCATTATCCTGCATGTATTTAATCTATCTGCTTCATTATTCTGCATGTATTTAATCTCTGCTTCATTATCCTGCATGTATTCCATATCTGCTTCATTATCCTGCATGTATTTAATCTCTGCTTCATTATCCTGCATGTATTTAATCTCTGCTTCATTATCCTGCATGTATTTAATCTCTCTGCTTCATTATCCTGCATGTATTTAATCTCTGCTTCATTATCCTGCATGTATTTAATCTCTGCTTCATTATCCTGCATGCATTTAATCTCTGCTTCATTATCCTACATGTATTTAATCTCTGCTTCATTATCCTGCATGTATTTAATCTCTCTGCTTCATTATCCTGCATGTATTTAATCTCTCTGCTTCATTATCCTGCATGTATTTAATCTCTCTGCTTCATTATCCTGCATGTATTCCATATCTGCTTCATTATCCTGCATGTATTTAATCTCTGCTTCATTATCCTGCATGCATTTAATCTCTGCTTCATTATTCTGCATGTATTTAATCTATCTGCTTCATTATCCTGCATGTATTTAATCTCTGCTTCATTATCCTGCATGTATTCCATATCTGCTTCATTATCCTGCATGTATTTAATCTCTGCTTCATTATCCTGCATGTATTTAATCTCTGCTTCATTATCCTGCATGTATTTAATCTCTCTGCTTAATTATCCTGCATGTATTTAATCTCTCTGCTTCATTATCCTGCATGTATTTAATCTCTCTGCTTCATTATCCTACATGTATTTAATCTCTCTGCTTCATTATCCTGCATGTATTTAATCTCTCTGCTTCATTATCCTGCATGCATTTAATCTCTGCTTCATTATCCTGCATGTATTTAATCTATCTGCTTCATTATCCTGCATGTATTTAATCTCTGCTTCATTATCCTGCATGTATTCCATATCTGCTTCATTATCCTGCATGTATTTAATCTCTGCTTCATTATCCTGCATGTATTTAATCTCTGCTTCATTATCCTGCATGTATTTAATCTATCTGCTTCATTATCCTGCATGTATTTAATCTCTCTGCTTCATTATCCTGCATGTATTTAATCTCTCTGCTTCATTATCCTGCATGTATTCCATATCTGCTTCATTATCCTGCATGCATTTAATCTCTGCTTCATTATCCTGCATGTATTTAATCTCTGCTTCATTATCCTGCATGTATTTAATCTCTGCTTCATTACCCTGCATGTATTTAATCTCTCTGCTTCATTATCCTGCATGTATTTAATCTCTCTGCTTCATTATCCTGCATGTATTTAATCTCTCTGCTTCATTATCCTGCATGTATTCCATATCTGCTTCATTATCCTGCATGCATTTAATCTCTGCTTCATTATCCTGCATGTATTTAATCTCTGCTTCATTATCCTGCATGTATTTAATCTATCTGCTTCATTATCCTGCATGTATTTAATCTCTGCTTCATTATCCTGCATGTATTTAATCTCTGCTTCATTATCTTGCATGCATTTAATCTCTGCTTCATTATCCTACATGTATTTAATCTCTGCTTCATTATCCTGCATGTATTTAATCTCTCTGCTTCATTATCCTGCATGTATTTAATCTCTCTGCTTCATTATCCTGCATGTATTTAATCTCTCTGCTTCATTATCCTGCATGTATTCCATATCTGCTTCATTATCCTGCATGCATTTAATCTCTGCTTCATTATCCTGCATGTATTTAATCTCACTGCTTCATTATCCTGCATGTATTTAATCTCTGCTTCATTATCCTGCATGTATTTAATCTCTGCTTCATTACCCTGCATGTATTTAATCTCTGCTTCATTATCCTGCATGTATTTAATCTCTGCTTCATTATCCTGCATGTATTTAATCTCTGCTTCATTATCAAACATGATGTATTATAATGTATTACTTAAATGTATCAAAGTTTAGCACCTCGAATATCACTGAAGGGACATGACCTTTGACCTGGGACACACAGCCCGGCATTGCACCCTGGACTGCAGACAGCAAACTCACTCAACTTTGACCCCGGAGGTAAGGGCATTGAGCTGGTTCACCTATACCATTCTTCACACACACTCACTTACAGTTTTTCTCAATTGTTTAGACACATTATCTGAAATTAAAACGAATTTCTCAAAATTCTAAACACAAAACTCACATCGTCAACTTTTTCTGCAAAACTTCATATATCGCTTGTCAAAATCAAGCACTATTTTCAAAACCATACACCCAAAATTAAATTTTTCCTTCAAATAATTAACACTAGTCAAAATTATACAAATTATAAATGCCAATTACGCACTGGTGTAAAAAATGAAAGACACTATTATCATTATATTACTTAAGCATCAGTATGTGAGTGTACTCAAACATACAAAAAAAAAATTTGTTGTTTTTTTATTTTTCCAAATTAGAAAAATGTTAGAAGTAGACAAAGTAAAATAAAATAAAAAACTACTGTACTGGGAGTAAACAAAAAATGTAAAAGTAAAACCAAAAATTAATTATTCTGCTCTCTGCTCTTGATCAGGGCACATATTTTCATATCACACATTATATTTTCTCTGGCCAAGCAGTGGGAGAAGTGTCTTTTGGCATGATTGAGAAATGAAAAAGCAATGGTTTCATAGAACCAATTTCGAAACAGAGCATCATGGTGGAAACTCACATATGACAACACGTGTGAGCTGCTCTGATCTATCTTGTGTGTGTGTGTGTGCTTGCACGTGTGAGTGTGTATATTTGTGTGTTTCTGTGTGTATGTCTGAGTGAGTGTGTGTGGAGCTAATTTCTGCAGCACTGTGAAAAGCATATTTCCTCTGTGTTTCAGGTCCTCTTTAAGGCTGGTAAGATAAGCTACTCTCAGCTGCAGAGGGGACAGGCTCTGTTGTATTTACTCCATGTAGGGGTGGCTTCGGTATGCGCACAAGGGATACTGCCAGCTTTGCTTGTGCACACTATGCTGTCCATACTGTGGTCCTCTTGTAGTAGTATACTTTGGGTACTTTGCAGTACAGGAATCACTGAGTATTGATATGTTACAGTAAATAACAATAGAGCAGATCTACCTATTCTCATTTCTAAATGTTCGTCAGCCATTGTTCTCCATATACAGGAGAGCTCACATTTTACACCTTTTATTTGTGCTAAAGCTCAGATTGCTGATTGAATAATTAAACCAACTAGTGTTTTACCTGTGAAGAATGGGTGTGTTAATTGATAAGTGAGTTTATAGTTTTTAATGGCAGTGTTTTTTGTGCCTAAAACAGGAAAATAGTGTGAAATGCATTCAAAAAGTGTTAAAGAGACTGAAATTTGTGTTAAATCTAGCAAAATAGTGCTTATAGTTTTGAAAAGATTGTCTATCTTGTGGCACATTTCTGTGCTGCAACGGTGGAAAAATTTGTATTTCACTGGGCCAATGCTTTTTTGACATACAGATGAACCTCGATCCAACGGACTAATAGGGGGGAGCAGTTGTCCGTTAAAGCCGTTTGTCCGTTGCAGCGAATAATGCGACACTGCAAAATATCACTATAACAAGAGATATGTAGCGCACAGCAACCAGGCAAACCGACACTTGTACGCTTGTAAACAACACGTGCGCGCCGCCAAGCGGACGCTTACTCAAGTAGCGGTCTCGGTTCGCTTCACCCGGTAGTTTTAAACGTTCGGACCAGATATTCACTCGAGCAGATTGTGTCCGTTGGATCCGGAATCCGTTGCATCGGTGTCCGTTGGATCGAGGTTCATCTGTACATTTAATATATTAATTGGTGACATCATGTTATATATGGAAAGTGTGGGTGAAATCCCAAATGAAGATATTAAACAAACAGGCTGAGGGAACTCACACTGAGATTACCTGGGCTCGGAGGATTTCTCTCACTGAGAGAAGGGGGGGGGGGGGGGGCGGGGGGGTGAGAGAAAGAGAGCGAAAGAGAGGGAGAAGGGGAGGAAGACAGACAGGAAACAGAAAGACTGAAGGAGGGAGGAAGACAGAGTGAAAGAGAGAGCTAATTGAGTATGGAAAAATTTTAATTGCAAAAATGTAAACTGAAATTGAGGTGGGGCCCATTTTTTATACTCTGGAAAATCAAGGAAATTCAAGTACTCACCAGACCCACAGCTACCAGTATAGCATGTGTATTACCATATCAGATCAGATTATACAGATCTACAGCATAGGATCTACATATAAAACATACAATATCTATTCCCTGTTATCCTTGCTCAAGAGCACTGTTATTCACTCTTGCTTTTGGAGAGCAGGGTCTGCTGGTTTCTGCTGGTTGTTACTGTTACCACAGTTAAGTATAGCAATTCTAATTAATCTGCATTTGTGTTCTAGTGTGCAATGTATTTCTGTATGTATCCTTTGGCACTATTTGCAAATGTATTTCATGCCAATAAAGCATTTTGACTTTGAATGAGAGACAGACAGAAAAAGGGATAGAGAGGAGATAGAGAGGAGATTCTGATCTTCACAGAGCTCTAGACTAGCCCGCTCGTTCCCCTTCCCGTTCCAGCTCCATATCTCCATATTACAGAGGAGTTTATGCACAAAACCCTTCTTCCTAGAGTAGAGAGATAGCCATGGGACAGGAAGTGACCTTTATGCTCTTTCCCACTGACAGAGGGCCCAGCAGTGAGAGACAGGAGGAACACAAGGGCCTCTCGCTGACATCATCAAAATGAGCCAGCTCCTATTGCTGACATCATCAAAACGAGCCAGCTTCTAGCACTGACATCATCAAAACGAGCCAGCTCCTAGCGCTGACATCATCAAAACAAGCCCAGCTCTTGGCCTTCTCCGGTTCAGCATGTGAACTTTCAAAAAATTCAAGTAAAATTTAAAAGTTTAAGTAAATATGGCACAATGGTGCAGTGGTTAGCGCTGTCATCTCACAGCAAGAAGTTTTTATCCCTGCTAGGGGCCTTTCTGTGTGGAGTTTGTATATTCTACCCATGTCCATGTGGGTTTTCTCCAGGTACTCCGGTCTCCAGTCCAAAAACATACAGGTTTGGTTAATTGGAGAGTCTAAACTGACCTTGCGGTGATTATGAATGTGTGAGTGAATGGTATGTGGGCCCTGCAATGGATTGGTCGAGGGTGTTTTCCTGTATTTCACCCAATGTCTGCTGGGATAGGTTCCCCCGACCCCCCCACCCCTGACCAGGAGTAAGTGGTTTAGAAACTGGACAGACCGATGAACTCCACAACCTGGTGAATCAAATATAAAAAATACATTGAGCATGTCTCTATAGTGCTTCATAGTGGCTCATACTGAAATCAGTGCAGGTTAGTTATGTGTGGATTGGGCAGATTTAAGTTAGAATCTGACAGAAAATGTATTATTATCTGATGAAAGCAGACACAGGAGTCAGTTCACTTGTAGGGAAATGGCTGGTTAAAAGGTCAAAAAAACATTTCACTTTAAACAGAATAGCAATGTATTTCTTTAGCGTTCATTTTAATGCGCTCACCCATACATGGTTTTACTTTATATATTTTTTTTAGATGATTGATTTTAAAGATTTTTCCTGTGAGGATTTGAGCGTGTGAACCTTAACGCATGAACCAGGACTCCATATTTCATGTGGGTATACAGTACTGTGTGTGTGGAGAGGTATTTGATGAGTGATTTGGTACAGTACACACACCTGGAGTGAGAGAGCAGGGCTGCTATGGCTGTCCAGCAGAGTGATGCATCATGGGAGATGGTGGGGCCAGAGTGATGCATCATGGGAGATGGTGGGGCTCAGATCCTGAGGATCAATGTGCAACAGCTGTTCTCTCTCTCTCTCTCTCTCTCTCTCTCTCTCTCTGCATAGTTTAGTTGTTTTGATCGCCCCGGTGGCTCAGCACTGCAGTCTGGCTCTCTGCCCTTGCGTGTTATCATCAGCGCAGATGTGCTATAAGCTGAGAAAGCAAGCTCTCCCAGGATGCACTGGGCCATGCGAGTCCCACCCCTGCGTCAGCACTGGGGGAGCCGCAGCAGGTCTTGGGTTGGGCAGGGCTGCTCAGCGGCTAGGCTAAGGGCTAACTGGATAGAGAGAGAAGAGTCTGAATCACTGAGAGGCTAAGGGTTAACTGTAGAGAGAGAGCAGAGTCTGTGTCACTGAGAGGCTAAGGGCTAACTGGGGAGAGAGAGAGAGAGCAGAGTCTGTATCACTGAGAGGCTAAGGGTTAACTGGAGAGAGTGAGAGAGAGAGAGAGCAGAGTCTGAATCACTGAGAGGCTAGGCTAAGGGCTAACTGGGGAGAGAGAGAGAGAGCAGAGTCTGTATCACTGAGAGGCTAAGGGTTAACTGGAGAGAGCGAGAGAGAGAGAGAGCAGAGTCTGAATCACTGAGAGGCTAGGCTAAGGGCTAACTGGAGAGAGAGAGCAGAGTCTGAATCACTGAGAGGCTAGGCTAAGGGCTAACTGGAGAGAGAGAGCAGAGTCTGAATCACTGAGAGGCTAGGCTAAGGGCTAACTGGATAGAGAGAGCAGAGTCTGTGTCACTGAGAGGCTAGGCTAAGGGCTAACTGTAGAGAGAGAGCAGAGTCTGTGTCACTGAGAGGCTAGGCTAAGGGCTAACTGGGGAGAGAGAGAGAGAGAGCAGAGTCTGTATCACTGAGAGGCTAGGCTAAGGGCTAACTGGAGAGAGAGAGCAGAGTCTGAATCACTGAGAGGCTAAGGGCTAACTGGAGAGAGAGAGAGAGAGAGAGAGAGAGCAGAGTCTGAATCACTGAGAGGCTAAGGGCTAACTGGAGAGAGAGAGAGAGCAGAGTCTGTATCACTGAGAGGCTATGCTAAGGGCTAACTGGCGAGAGAGAGAGAGCAGAGTCTGTATCACTGAGAGGCTAGGGTAAGGGCTAACAAGAAAGAGAGAGCAGAGGCTGTATCACTGAGAGGCTAGGCTAAGGGCTAACTGGCGAGAGAGAGAGAGCAGAGTCTGTATCACTGAGAGGCTATGCTAAGGGCTAACTGGCGAGAGAGAGAGCAGAGTCTGTATCACTGAGAGGCTAGGCTAAGGGCTAACAAGAAAGAGAGAGCAGAGGCTGTATCACTGAGAGGCTAGGCTAAGGGCTAACAAGAAAGAGAGAGCAGAGGCTGTATCACTGAGAGGCTAGGCTAAGGGCTAACAAGAAAGAGAGAGCAGAGTCTGAATCACTGAGAGGCTAGGCTAAGGGCTAACTGGAGAGAGAGAGAGCAGAGGCTGTATCACTGAGAGGCTAAGGGCTAACTGGAGAAAGAGAGAGCATATGCTGTATCACTGAGAGGCTAGGCTAAGGGCTAACTGGAGAAAGAGAGAGCAGATGTTGTATCACTGAGAGGCTAGGCTAAGGGCTAACTGACAAAATAAAGCAGAGGCTGTATCACTGAGAGGCTAAGGGCTAACTGGAGAGAGAGCAGAGTCTGTATCACTGAGAGGCTAAGCTAAGGGCTAACAAGAGAGAGAGAGTATATGTAGTGTAGTGTAATGTAATATAGTGTAATGTAATATAGTGTAATGTAGTGTAGTGTAATATAGTGTAATGTAGTGCAATGCAATGTAGTGTAGTGTAATATAGTGTAATGTAATATAGTGTAGTGTAGTGTAATATAGTGTAATGTAGTGCAATGCAATGTAGTGTAGTGTAGTGTAATGTAGTGTAGTGTAATGTAATGTCGTGTAATATAGTGTCATGTAATGTAGTGTAATTTAATGTAGTGTAGTGTAATATAGTGTAGTGTAGTGTAATGTAGTGTATTGTAATATAGTGTAATGTAGTGTAGTGTAATATAGTTTAGTGTAATACAGTGTCATGTAATGTAGTGTAATTTAATGTAGTGTAGTGTAATGTAGTGTATTGTAATACAGTGTAATGTAGTGTAGTGTAATATAGTGTAGTGTAATGTAGTGAATTGTAATATAGTGTAATGTAGTGTAGTGTAATATAGTGTAATGTAGTGTAGTGTAATTTAATGTAGTGTAGTGTAATATAGTGTAGTGTAATGTAGTGTATTGTAATGTAGTGTAGTGTAATATAGTGTAATGTAGTGTAGTGTAATATAGTGTAATGTCGTGTAATATAGTGTCATGTAATGTAGTGTAATTTAATGTAGTGTAGTGTAATGTAGTGTATTGTAATATAGTGTAATGTAGTGTAGTGTAATATAGTTTAGTGTAATATAGTGTCATGTAATGTAGTGTAATTTAATGTAGTGTAGTGTAATGTAGTGTATTGTAATACAGTGTAATGTAGTGTAGTGTAATATAGTGTAGCGTAATGTAGTGAATTGTAATATAGTGTAATGTAGTGTAGTGTAATATAGTGTAATGTAGTGTAGTGTAATTTAATGTAGTGTAGCGTAATATAGTGTAGTGTAATGTAGTGTATTGTAATGTAGTGTAGTGTAATATAGTGTAATGTAGTGTAGTGTAATATAGTGTAATGTCGTGTAATATAGTGTCATGTAATGTAGTGTAATTTAATGTAGTGTAGTGTAATGTAGTGTATTGTAATATAGTGTAATGTAGTGTAGTGTAATGTTCCTTCCATATCCCTAAATAAAGGAGCTACAGTCGGGAAAAGCCGATTCCGCCACTAAAAAGTGCCGCTGTACAGATGTGGGAAGGCAGGAGGGGAGGAGATGAGATATCACAGCGAACCTTGACCATGTTACACAGAAAACATCTGCTTTTTAAATCTGTTAGTCAACGTGGCCGAACACAATCAAACGGGCTTTTTATTGGAGACCCTTAGAGGAAGCAGATCTGGTGTTCTCTGGAGCCGTTGTGGCTTCTTTTTTCTCTAATTTTAGCCTCGAGGTTTTGCTCCCATAGATGAGTAGATGAGGGAGCTGAGGACAAAGAGACAGGATGCTCTCCGTCTCGCCCACCCTGACGGCTTCTGACGGAGCGCTGGTAAATAAACAGCCCTCTCCGATGCTAATTAGCCAGTGCTCAGGAATGCGCTGTTCTGGGAGAGGCGCTGTACGGCCTACGCTGAGAGACAGGAGCAGAAAATAACTCCAGCAAACATAAATTAGCTGTGAGGTTGAAAGTGTGTTTGTTGTCTGAGGGATGCTCAAGGTTTGAAGTGAAGAGCCAAGATTACAGCGAAGATTGTTAAAAAGTCTATAGCTTACAGTGTGACATCACAAGCTGTTCCCCACAGGGATTGGCGCTATAGTCTGCGTTTCTGAGGGCATTCTCAGCGGGGTAGGGCCCCCCTCTCGGGGCCGGAGTCAACTGTCGGTCACCCGCAGTACAACAGGAAGTGATGCAACCGGCTCTTGGCTGGAGATCTGGACTGACCTCAGGAAAAATCAGTTCACACGCTGCACACGTTTCCCGCAGCCTAGCGACCCAGCTGGGATTATGCAAAGGAAAGATCACAGTGAGTAAACAGCACACACACAGAGGAAGAATCAAACAACTGTGCCTAAAGCAGCGTGCAATTCTTACACTCGCGCCAGGGCTGTCTGTCGTACAACCGAACACCTCACACTGTCAGTAAAACCTACACAACCGAATACCTCACACTCAGTAAAACCTACACAACCGAATACCTCACACTGTCAGTAAAACCTACACAACCGAATACCTCACACTGTCAGTAAAACCTACACAACCGAATACCTCACACTGTCAGTAAAACCTACACAACCGAATACCTCACACTGTCAGTAAAACCTACACAACCGAATACCTCACACTGTCAGTAAAACCTACACAACCGAATACCTCACACTGTCAGTAAAACCTACACAACCGAATACCTCACACTGTCAGTAAAACCTACACAACCGAATACCTCACACTGTCAGTAAAACCTACACAACCGAATACCTCACACTCAGTAAAACCTACACAACCGAATACCTCACACTCAGTAAAACCTACACAACCGAATACCTCACACTCAGTAAAACCTACACAACCGAATACCTCACACTCAGTAAAACCTACTCAACCGAATACCTCACACTGTCAGTAAAACCTACACAACCGAATACCTCACACTGTCAGTAAAACCTACACAACCGAATACCTCACACTGTCAGTAAAACCTACACAACCGAATACCTCACACTCAGTAAAACCTACACAACCGAATACCTCACACTGTCAGTAAAACCTACACAACCGAATACCTCACACTGTCAGTAAAACCTACACAACCGAATACCTCACACTGTCAGTAAAACCTACACAACCGAATACCTCACACTCAGTAAAACCTACACAACCGAATACCTCACACTGTCAGTAAAACCTACACAACCGAATACCTCACACTCAGTAAAACCTACACAACCGAATACCTCACACTCAGTAAAACCTACACAACCGAATACCTCACACTGTCAGTAAAACCTACACAACCGAATACCTCACACTGTCAGTAAAACCTACACAACCGAATACCTCACACTGTCAGTAAAACCTACACAACCGAATACCTCACACTGTCAGTAAAACCTACACAACCGAATACCTCACACTCAGTAAAACCTACACAACCGAATACCTCACACTGTCAGTAAAACCTACACAACCGAATACCTCACACTGTCAGTAAAACCTACACAACCGAATACCTCACACTGTCAGTAAAACCTATACAACCGAATACCTCACACTCAGTAAAACCTACACAACCAAATACCTCACACTCAGTAAAACCTACACAACCGAATACCTCACACTCAGTAAAACCTACACAACCGAATACCTCACACTCAGTAAAACCTACTCAACCGAATACCTCACACTGTCAGTAAAACCTACACAACCGAATACCTCACACTGTCAGTAAAACCTACACAACCGAATACCTCACACTGTCAGTAAAACCTACACAACCGAATACCTCACACTCAGTAAAACCTACACAACCGAATACCTCACACTGTCAGTAAAACCTACACAACCGAATACCTCACACTGTCAGTAAAACCTACACAACCGAATACCTCACACTGTCAGTAAAACCTACACAACCGAATACCTCACACTCAGTAAAACCTACACAACCGAATACCTCACACTCAGTAAAACCTACACAACCAAATACCTCACACTCAGTAAAACCTACACAACCGAATACCTCACACTCAGTAAAACCTACACAACCGAATACCTCACACTCAGTAAAACCTACTCAACCGAATACCTCACACTGTCAGTAAAACCTACACAACCGAATACCTCACACTGTCAGTAAAACCTACACAACCGAATACCTCACACTGTCAGTAAAACCTACACAACCGAATACCTCACACTCAGTAAAACCTACACAACCGAATACCTCACACTGTCAGTAAAACCTACACAACCGAATACCTCACACTGTCAGTAAAACCTACACAACCGAATACCTCACACTGTCAGTAAAACCTACACAACCGAATACCTCACACTCAGTAAAACCTACACAACCGAATACCTCACACTGTCAGTAAAACCTACACAACCGAATACCTCACACTCAGTAAAACCTACACAACCGAATACCTCACACTCAGTAAAACCTACACAACCGAATACCTCACACTGTCAGTAAAACCTACACAACCGAATACCTCACACTGTCAGTAAAACCTACACAACCGAATACCTCACACTGTCAGTAAAACCTACACAACCGAATACCTCACACTCAGTAAAACCTACACAACCGAATACCTCACACTGTCAGTAAAACCTACACAACCGAATACCTCACACTGTCAGTAAAACCTACACAACCGAATACCTCACACTGTCAGTAAAACCTACACAAACCGAATACCTCACACTCAGTAAAACCTACACAACCGAATACCTCACACTGTCAGTAAAACCTACACAACCGAATACCTCACACTGTCAGTAAAACCTACACAACCGAATACCTCACACTGTCAGTAAAACCTACACAACCGAATACCTCACACTCAGTAAAACCTACACAACCGAATACCTCACACTGTCAGTAAAACCTACACAACCGAATACCTCACACTGCCAGTAAAACCTACACAACCGAATACCTCACACTGTCAGTAAAACCTACACAACCGAATACCTCACACTCAATAAAACCTACACAACCGAATACCTCACACTGTCAGTAAAACCTACTCAACCGAATACCTCACACTCAGTAAAACCTACACAACCGAATACCTCACACTGTCAGTAAAACCTACACAACCGAATACCTCACACTCAGTAAAACCTACACAACCGAATACCTCACACTGTCAGTAAAACCTACACAACCGAATACCTCACACTGTCAGTAAAACCTACACAACCGAATACCTCACACTGTCAGTAAAACCTACACAACCGAATACCTCACACTGTCAGTAAAACCTACACAACCGAATACCTCACACTGTCAGTAAAACCTACACAACCGAATACCTCACACTCAGTAAAACCTACACAACCGAATACCTCACACTGTCAGTAAAACCTACACAACCGAATACCTCACACTGTCAGTAAAACCTACACAACCGAATACCTCACACTGTCAGTAAAACCTACACAACCGAATACCTCACACTCAGTAAAACCTACACAACCGAATACCTCACACTGTCAGTAAAACCTACACAACCGAATACCTCACACTGTCAGTAAAACCTACACAACCGAATACCTCACACTGTCAGTAAAACCTACACAACCGAATACCTCACACTGCCAGTAAAACCTACACAACCGAATACCTCACACTGTCAGTAAAACCTACACAACCGAATACCTCACACTCAATAAAACCTACACAACCGAATACCTCACACTCAGTAAAACCTACACAACCGAATACCTCACACTGCCAGTAAAACCTACACAACCGAATACCTCACACTGTCAGTAAAACCTACACAACCGAATACCTCACACTGTCAGTAAAACCTACACAACCGAATACCTCACACTCAGTAAAACCTACACAACCGAATACCTCACACTGTCAGTAAAACCTACACAACCGAATACCTCACACTCAGTAAAACCTACAAAAAACAGGAAAGATTTGTAAAAAGACAGCCAGGCACGCCAGAAATAGCAATGTGTGTTCCTGCTGTGAGAGCATAAAGAGTTAACGTGTGAAGAGATCATAAGAGCATGAGCTGCTCCCGTGTGCAATACAAGCTGCAGGGCATTGTGGGAACTGTGAGTGGAACAATGTCTGCTGTCCCTTTAAAAGGGAAGTATTCATTTTTCAAGTTCCATGCTGGATTTTCTATCAATAATGTGCTGTTCACTATGAAAAGAAATTCCCAGATGACTGAAATTCATTATAGAACAACCCCCCCTCCACCCCCTTTCTCAAATGTTGAAATGGCCAGTTGTAATAACCAGCTGTGCTCATTGCTGAAGCCTCAATGATCAGTTTGGGAGAGCAGTCTCATGATGTCATTGTTTCTGTCCATACAGGAGTTGGAAGAGGAAGTCACTTTATGTGTAGCTTGAGCGGGCGGATTATGAAAAGGGTGCTGGCACTGAGACACCTGACCGTTTCCTCATTGGGTGACAGTACAGTCAATTATGCATCACCCACTGGCTAAATACACTCAAACAGCAAAGCATTCTGATTGGCTGGAGCGTGCACAACACTTTCCCGCTGAACGCATTTTCTGACGGCACTCCCAAATATCCACATACAATGGTATTCTTGATGGCACATCCTGCTTTTAGATAAGAATGTGTTTCGCTCTAAGAGTCTGGGTTTACCCATGATCCTTAGCAGGCTAACGAACATTAAAGCTGCAGAGGAAGAATACTAACCGAACATTTCCAATAAGAGCCTCTATTTTTTTATAATGAGGCCGTTATCTCTGAGAATTCAACCACAAAACCCAGGGGAATCACAGATTAGACGTAGCTATGTAATAATGTAGATATATTTGTGCTTTTTCCATATTTTTTCAGTGTATATGAGAAAACAAAATGGAGGCTTTCACCATTGAGCTTCATGATATTTTCACAGGTTTAGAATCTGTCAGAAATGTATTACTGGTTTTTGATTCTACATCAGATTGTGATTTACATCATAGCATGTAACATGTAACATGCTTCAAGTAACATATATTAATAATATATGAATATATGTTGACACGCAAGAGTAAAAATATTTGCCACTAAACCCAGATAATGCACTTTGAAATTAACTTATATGTATTACTATGTGAAATGCATTTTGGCTGAAAGCATCTGTTAAACTGTAATTGTAAAATGTATTATATTTGAATCCTTCAGGAATCCTAGGCAGAAATCAGTGAATAGAATGTTGTATGGTAATCCGATACCCGCCCAGTTGCTCACTGAGAAACAGTCGAGTCGCCCGGATTACATGTCCAGCTGCTCTGAGAAACAGTCGAGTCGCCCGGATACACGCCAAGCTGCTCTGTGTTGCCTGGATACATTCCCAGCTGCTCTAGGAGAAACAGTCGAGTCGCCCAGATACAAACCCTGCTGCTCACTGAGAAACAGTTGAGTCGCCCGTATATATACGACACGAAAGATGTCTTTTTCAAACAGATAAAACCAGAAGGTAGAATAAAAAAAAAAAAATGTAATACAGTATATTACACCGGAGCCTCAAATATTTGTGTATGTGTGTGTGTGTGTGTGTCTGTCTGTCCGTCCGTCCGTCCGTCCGTCCGTCCGTCCGTCCGTCCGTCCGTCTGTCTGTCTGTCCGTCCGTCCGTGTGTGTCCGTGTGTGTGTGTGTGTGAGTGAGAAAGTGAGATGCTATTTATTTTAGGGTGGATGAGACCTGGGGCTGACCAATGATATCTCAAATTCCTCTTTTGCCCGTCCAGACCCTCGTTTCAGATTGGATGGAGCAGCAGATCTTTTGCATAACGAGCCTGATAGGCCCGCACTGGGCCTGCTGTCGCCATTTTAATTAAGTAAAGTGCACCTTGGGTAAATTATTAAATGAATGCTCCTCGTCCACATAGAGCAACCATGTTAAAGACAAGTAATTAAAGCAGGGGGAGGGAGGAGAGAGGAAGAGCTCCACATACAGCCAATCATTTACAGCCTTATATCACTCAGCTTCACATACAGCCAATCACTTACCGCTTTACATCACCCATCACCCCAGCTATTAAAACACTGACAAACAGTCAAAATTAATTACATTTTCAACCGTATACAGAACAAATCTTCCTTTTTACATTTTGGTTATTAGCAGGTGTTTTGAAACTTTCTCAGGGATCAGAGTGTTTTCAAAGTTTACACAGATTTTCATACGCATATTTTCACGCAGGTTTTTTCTCTTTTTTTAAGCCAATGATTGAGCTCCATTGGACTTTCATCACCAGATAGTTGAGGGTCACTGGGGCAAAATTTAAAGCAGACAAGCTCAGATGTGAGCCAACAGCCTTTAACTTTTTTTCAGAAGAGTATCTTAGTGTTATGCTGAATTATAAAATTAACTATTCATTTTTCACTTCTTTTCTCAAGATATGTTTTTTTTATTTGTGTGAACTGGCGTCACGTTGTGCAGTTGGAGGTGCGTGGAATTGCAGTTCTTTGGCTCCTTTGGAAAAAGCTGAAGATCACTGCAGCCTGGTGCTGTAGTTTCCTTTTTTCTTCTGTGCACATCAAAGACACAAAGGCAGGCCGGTGCCTTCAGGGCCAGCAAGCAGAACATGATTCTCTATAATCACGTCCTCTCAGAAAGCCCCGCAGGACACAGCAATGCAGGCTGTGCCACACTGTACAGCAGCGACCAACCCCGACTGAAGTCTCCTTATTGTAAATACAAACTGGGGGGGGCCTTGAGATCACAAACTGGGAGCAGGGAGCAGGCGGAAGGGGGAAGGGGGAAGGGGGGTGTGATTTAAATTATTGACTGGGGGGTGGGGTGCATTGAGATAATTTTAATCAGATAATCAGGGAGCGGTTTTGTTTCTAGTAGCAGTCTTTTAATTTGGAAGTGTGTGTCTCATGCCAAAGGTCCAAAAGTGTGAGAAACTTTTAACGCTGTTAGAACAGCCTTCCAGCCTACAGGGTTCTCACACTGTTAGAACAGCCTTCCAGCCTACAGGGTTCTCACACTGTTAGAACAGCCTTCCAGCCTACATGGCTCTCACACTGTTAGAACAGCCTTCCAGCCTACATGGCTCCCACACTGTTAGAAAAGCCTTCCAGCCTACAGGGCTCTCACACTGTTAGAACAGCCTTCCAGCCTACATGGCTCTCACACTGTTAGAACAGCCTTCCAGCCTACAGGGCTATCACACTGTTAGAACAGCCTTCCAGCCTACATGGCTCTCACACTGTTAGAACAGCCTTCCAGCCTACATGGCTCTCACACTGTTAGAACAGCCTTCCAGCCTACAGGGCTATCACACTGTTAGAACAGCCTTCCAGCCTACATGGCTCTCACACTGTTAGAACAGCCTTCCAGCCTACATGGCTCTCACACTGTTAGAACAGATTCCTGCTCCTTACAATCATCATTAAAGGAAATGCAATAACAAGCCAAACACTATTCTGGGAAATAGGCAGAGAGAGAGAGAGCAGGAGAGAGAGAGAGAGATTTTATCCTTAAAAACAGGCAGTTCGCCCACGCGTTCACCTGGGACCTTTCCTGGCTGGTTCAGGGAAGACAGAAGGTTATAGGAGCCTGGGAATGTTTAACATCAAGAAAGCAATCATAACGCATGCAAGCGTACGGGGAATTGAGCAGGAAATGTGAAAAGTAACCCTTTCCTGCCTTTTGAAAGGAAATAAAATAAAAGGTTTGCAGAATTATAGGCATTTAAATCCACAGCAGTGTGTGACATTGACAGGTTAACATCTACAGGTCCAGGAAAGTTTGGGGAGGAATAAAAACAGCCGTGTGTTTTAAATTTGGGCCAGAACCTTACGCCTCACGCTCCCCTCAGCTCCCCACACGCTACAGAATGGGGAACATTCCCATTCCAGAATTCCCAAAAACGGGAGTGCTGCATGTGCACATTTCCCTCTGAATAGTGCTCACCTCCTGAAAAGCACAAACAACGTCCCGTGTGATGTCTGAATAGCGCTCACCTCCTGAAAAGCACAAACACGTCCCGTGTGATGTCTGAATAGCGCTGACCTCCTGAAAAGCACAAACACGTCCCGTGTGATGTCTGAATAGCGCTCACCTCCTGAAAAGCACAAACACGTCCCGTGTGATGTCTGAATAGCGCTCACCTCCTGAAAAGCACAAACACGTCCCGTGTGATGTCTGAATAGCGCTCACCTCCTGAAAAGCACAAACACGTCCCGTGTGATGTCTGAATAGCGCTGACCTCCTGAAAAGCACAAACACGTCCCGTGTGATGTCTGAATAGCGCTCACCTCCTGAAAAGCACAAACACGTCCCGTGTGATGTCTGAATAGCGCTCACCTCCTGAAAAGCACAAACACGTCCCGTGTGATGTCTGAATAGCGCTCACCACCTGAAAAGCACAAACACGTCCCGTGTGATGTCTGAATAGTGCTCACCTCCTGAAAAGCACAAACACGTCCCGTGTAAACATGTCCTGTCCGAGCTCCGGTTCCAGCTGCAGGATCCCGTGAGCCCAAAACTGAGTCTACATAAGGACATAGGAGCGTTGCCATGGCATTTATCCCTTATATTATCTTCACATTTTATGACGCCTTTTATGTTTGGGGCCAAATTGACCCCAAAAGGATAAACCGACACAAAACTATTCCAATACAAACATTCGGACACTTTTTGTGTCACCTTTTGTGCGTTTCCTGATTGAATAGCCAACTGTCTGTGCCAAAATAGGTGCTGTGTGTGTGTGCGCAGTCATAAAAATACACTGACAGTGTAAAAATACACATTTAACACAGACAGTGTAAAAATACACATTTAACACAGACAGTGTAAAAATACACATTTAACACAGACAGTGTAAAAATACACATTTAACACTGACAGTGTAAAAATACACATTTAACACAGACAGTGTAAAAATACACATTTAACACAGACAGTGTAAAAATACACATTTAACATCGGCAGTGTAAAAATACACATTTAACACAGACAGTGTAAAAATACACATTTAACACAGACAGTGTAAAAATACACATTTAACACAGACAGTGTAAAAATACACATTTAACACCGGCAGTGTAAAAATACACATTTAACACCGGCAGTGTACAAATACACA
The DNA here is from genome assembly GCA_022702515.1 of Ilyophis sp. 1 JC-2022. Taxonomy (NCBI): domain Eukaryota; kingdom Metazoa; phylum Chordata; class Actinopteri; order Anguilliformes; family Synaphobranchidae; genus Ilyophis; species Ilyophis sp. 1 JC-2022. Next base: position 331,787 of record CM040395.1, on the reverse strand, counting down.
TTTAACACCGGCAGTGTAAAAATACACATTTAGCACAGACAGTGTAAAAATATACATTTAACACAGTGTAAAAATACACATTTAACACAGACAGTTTAAAAATATACATTTAACACAGTGTAAAAATACACATTTAACACAGACAGTGTAAAAATACACATTTATCTCAGGGGAAACAGACAGCGTAAAAATGCACACGGGACAGGTTTTCAGGGACCCTTCCATCGGCTCACGGAGAGGAAATCGATAACGGCAATTACAGGTCTGAAGACAGGATGATCTTTTTTTTTTCTCCTCAATCTTTCTTTCCCACATTCTGGTGGGTGATGGTCTTACGTATGGATTTAATATCTATGCCCCTAGGATACTCCTTTCAGATAATTTAACCCCAACCCTTAGGACATGTCTTTTCACAGCAAACTCAAAATCGGAGGCAAAAAACGAAATGGCTAATGATCGTCCAATTCAACTGTAACGCTTAACAAAAAGAGAATAATACAAGATTCAAGCAGGTATCCAGTCATTAGATATTTTGAACACTTAAATAAATCATGCTCTGTAATGATTATGGCAGGAAGCTGTACTTAGCAGTTGAATATTAGATAAGAGGTTGCATTTTAGTTGCATTTTATAGATGCATCTTGCCAAGCCAAAAAATAAATGAATTAAGAAAATGTGTATAAAAATCCCCGTTTGTCTGTAATACGTCCTGAGGTTACAGCCTGGAAAATCTGAACCAAACGCTGAGATGCAGCTGTGAGATGAGAACGAACAGAGCTATCATTCTGAAATCATCATAATAAGAGCCCATGGTGACAATTTTGGCGACATGCTCTTGTAATAAACGGGGAGAATAGCGATATACAAACAGATTAAAAAGCTCTGTCATTCTATCCTCTGAGTACAGAAATGAGATCTGTATATGCGAGACACATGTACGATATTGATCTGGAGGGACGTAGCTCTGGCAGATGCATTAAGCACAATTCTCCAGGGAAGGAGCCTTGTTTTATTCAGTATAACAGTACCTTGTTTCCATCATTAGAATGTCTTGTTGACATGCTACAGTCTGCTTTTAAGACTGTGACGTCATAAAGGGGGGCTGTGACATCACACATGAGGAGGTGGTTCTTACATTCCATAGGATTCAATTTGCTCAACCAGATTTCCCTGTTCTGTGGTGAAAATCCCCTTTAGAAATAGCCATGTAAAAAGCCACCATTCATACCATCCTTGGTTAGTACTTCAATGGGAGATCTCCTGGAAAAACCAAGTCACATTTGGAAGAAGGTATTTTGGTGAGGACACTCCCAGAATGCAGTAATAGAAATATTTGGCTTTTGGACGACACATTAAACTCATTTCCTGACTCATTGTGGTTTCTAAAAACCTCAAGGTGGCACGTTTCAATGTTAGGCATGTTTACCCCACTGTCCTGGTAAAAACAAAACAAGTAAAACACTTTTTTAAAAGGCTCTACCGCTAGCCCCCCAATCGTCCCTGCATGTGATGGCCACACCCTTGAATTCTCAACCCAATGTGAATACCCAGGTTATCACTGAAGATTAGAATTTAGTTACAGTTGAACTACAGTGTATAATACATTTTTAAAAAACAATCATTTTTATTGTTAATGGTAGTGTATAAGTTGCTAAATTTAATTTAATTATGTTTAAATAAAAGTGGGTCAAACTACTGATGAGATAGTGAGGCGACAATAGGGGTTCTTAAAGTGCTCTTAATGAACCCCACAAAGCGGGGGGAAAACCTGCTCTTAATGAACACCACAAAGCGGGGGGAAAACCTGCTCTTAATGAACACCACAAAGCGGGGGGAAAACCTGCAAACAGGGAATTAATATCACAAGAGAAAATAATAAACTCTCTTAACAAGGAGAGATTCTGCTACCAAACTCAAAGCGACCCGTATTGGGCAAAAAACTCTAACACTAGAGATTAGGACAAAAACAAACAAAGAAAGTCCTATAGCTCACGATGAGGGAGCCGAAAACACAAACAGGAAGAAAAGAAGACAGTGAAGACAAGCTGTCTAGGACAGGGAGACACAGGTTCCGCAAAGGGACAGACAAGGGTGGAGGATAACCTATTCTAAGTTTCTAATAAACTCTTTGACACCCGAGACAAGTCCCGTGTAGTGACAACAAGTTGAAGAAATACAGTCGTATCAAACTGTCAGTCGTATACCGTGAATACCGGCTTTCCTTGTCAAATCAATGGCAATATGGAACCGTCAAACGAAGACGCCGCGAGGTTTAAATAATGAAAGGAAATACGGAACAGGTGAAAACACTGAGCAGAAAGAAAACCCAAAAGACTAAATGGAAACAAAAGGAAGAGACGCTACACGAGCGCTCCCCAGGGAAGTGGCCAACCAGAGAAGAGACGCTACACGAGCGCTCCCCAGGGAAGTGGCCAACCAGAGAAGAGCAGGCCTAGAAACCATGACACGAACATATTACATTACATACATTACATACATTACATACATAACATATGATATCAGTGACTCACTGAGTGGAGATCATCATTTGTGGAGAGCAGAAAATCTTAAAATTAACTTAACATTTAGTCTAAGGATGGGCACCCCCTCTCTAGCCAAGTTCCTTCTGAGATTTCTTCCCACTGGGGAGTTTGTTCTCGCCACCGTTGAGTGTTTTTTCTCCCCTACCGGGGAGTTTTTTACCTCGTTTTGCTGGTTGGGGGCTAAGGCCTGGTTTTTTGCTCTATATTCTTTCTGTTTCCCTGTGCAGTGTCTTTGTGACAGTTCTCTGTAAAAAGCGCTAAACAAATAAAATTGAATTGAATTGAATTGAAAATGTATTAATTCATATCAATGATTGACAGGTCATTGTAGCTCCTCCCATCACAAGGTTCAATGAAAACTCACTGTCCTGTCACTGAGTGTGCTAATTTGGCTAATTAAGCTGTTAAGAGCAGAAGTTGGAGCAAAAGCTAGTATAAATGCAGCCCAATAGGATCATGACTTGACCCCTCTCCATGGAAACAGGTCCCATAGAAACAGAAAATAAAGAAAGCCAGTTTAACAACCCCTCATTAATGAACCCCCCCCCACCTTGTTTCTCAAGGTTAGCCTGAAAATGCTGGTAACACAGTTCTGATCCCTATAAGATTTCCATCTTAATTACTTTGGTAATTGGCGGTGATTTTACTCGAGCAGGGTTTTTAATGATCTCTTTCCTGCTCAGCTCCAATGAGAAACCAAAGCATGCTGGGACATGCGGTTCGCTTATTACCAAAGCATGCTGGGACATGCGGTTCGCTTATTAGCAGCTTCCATCAAACAGAATAAGCAACGGAAAAAAGAAGTGCCCCTCGGACAGCCGTCAGTGGCGGCCTTCAGACCTCCAGCGTTCTGCAGATCGCCACTGTAGAGCTCTGCGAACAGAAAGACCATCCGCCATTTAGCTCTCTCAAAACAGCTGATCTGAATTTCAGAGGCATCTCCTACCTAAACCACAATAGCCCAGTGCTGGCCGACACTTACCACTTTCCACATAACGCCATAGCCCAGTGCTGGCTCACACTTACCACTTTCCACATAACGCCATAGCTCAGTGCTGGCTCACACTTACCACTTTCCACATAACGCCATAGCCCAGTGCTGGCCCACACTTACCACTTTCCACATAACGCCATAGCTCAGTGCTGGCTCACACTTACCACTTTCCACATAACGCCATAGCCCAGTGCTGGCTCACACTTACCACTTTCCACATAACGCCATAGCTCAGTGCTGGCTCACACTTACCACTTTCCACATAACGCCATAGCCCAGTGCTGGCCCACACTTACCACTTTCCACATAACGCCATAGCTCAGTGCTGGCTCACACTTACCACTTTCCACATAACGCCATAGCCCAGTGCTGGCTCACACTTACCACTTTCCACATAACGCCATAGCTCAGTGCTGGCTCACACTTACCACTTTCCACATAACGCCATAGCCCAGTGCTGGCTCACACTTACCACTTTCCACATAACGCCATAGCCCAGTGCTGGCTCACACTTACCACTTTCCACATAACGCCATAGCTCAGTGCTGGCCCGCACTTACCACTTTCCACATAACGCCATAGCCCAGTGCTGGCTCACACTTACCACTTTCCACATAACGCCATAGTCCAGTGCTGGCTCACACTTACCACTTTCCACATAACGCCATAGCCCAGTGCTGGCCCACACTTACCACTTTCCACATAACGCCATAGCCCAGTGCTGGCCCACACTTACCACTTTCCACATAACGCCATAGCCCAGTGCTGGCTCACACTTACCACTTTCCACATAACGCCATAGCTCAGTGCTGGCTAACACTTACCACTTTCCACATAACGCCATAGCCCAGTGCTGGCTCACACTTACCACTTTCCACATAACGCCATAGCCCAGTGCTGGCTCACACTTACCACTTTCCACATAACGCCATAGCCCAGTGCTGGCTAACACTTACCACTTTCCACATAACGCCATAGCCCAGTGCTGGCTCACACTTACCACTTTCCACATAACGCCATAGCCCAGTGCTGGCTCACACTTACCACTTTCCACATAACGCCATAGCCCAGTGCTGGCTCACACTTACCACTTTCCACATAACGCCATAGCCCAGTGCTGGCTCACACTTACCACTTTCCACATAACGCCATAGCCCAGTGCTGGCTCACACTTACCACTTTCCACATAACGCCATAGCCCAGTGCTGGCCCACACTTACCACTTTCCACATAACGCCATAGCCCAGTGCTGGCTCACACTTACCACTTTCCACATAACGCCATAGCCCAGTGCTGGCTCACACTTATCACTTTCCACATAACGCCATAGCCCAGTGCTGGCTCACACTTACCACTTACCACATAACGCCATAGCCCAGTGCTGGCTCACACTTACCACTTTCCACATAACGCCATAGCCCAGTGCTGGCTCACACTTACCACTTTCCACATAACGCCATAGCCCAGTGCTGGCTCACACTTACCACTTTCCACATAATGCCATAGCCCAGTGCTGGCTCACACTTACCACTTACCACATAACGCCATAGCCCAGTGCTGGCTCACACTTACCACTTACCACATAACGCCATAGCCCAGTGCTGGCTCACACTTACCACTTTCCACATAACGCCATAGCTCAGTGCTGGCTCACACTTACCACTTTCCACATAACGCCATAGCCCAGTGCTGGCCCACACTTACCACTTTCCACATAACGCCATAGCCCAGTGCTGGCTCACACTTACCACTTACCACATAACGCCATAGCCCAGTGCTGGCCCACACTTACCACTTTCCACACATGCCACCATGGAATAACAGCGATGAACCCATCCGAATCTGGCTGCCAGAACACAGCCACATCTCAACCATGTCTCAAGTATGATATGGGCCAGAACCGCAGTTTGGAATCCAAGTGGCATCATAAACCTTACATCTGCTTGGTCACTGTTGGGCCACGTTTGGCCCAAAATGCAACTGACCCTTAAGTGCCTAAACTCAGCCATATTTGCTCTCTGGGTAGTGGGCTGGTGTATAACTCAGCCATATTTGCTCCCTGGGTAGTGGGCTGGTGTATAACTCAACCATATTTCTATGGCTACGACGGTCTCTTGATCACCCCCAATCAGTGATATTTCTTTCTCCGAGAGGAATTCCTTGTTTTTTCCATGACCGTGTCCGAATCAGCACACTTGCCTACTATTGAGTAGTATTAAGTAGTATTGAGTAAAAAAAGCTAAGTTAAGTATGTGGCAATTCGAAAAATTGAGTGCGAAAAAAATATAAAAATGAGTCACTGAGCTGACCGAGTGAGTCATTTCACAGCAAGCATCCCGAGGAACAAAAACATCATGCATTTTATTTAATTTCCTTCCCATCTTCCCCAAGCAAACCTCTGTTACTCCCACCTCTGAAGAAATGTATTCATGGTGCTTTGTTATGGTGTGTTTATGTGTGTGTGTGTGTGTGTGTGTGTGTGTGTGCGCGTGTGCATTGTGTGAAAATATGTACTGATGAAAATAAACACTTTACATTGGCTTAGAAAATTCTGGAGAGGCAGTTGCTCCACACCGACCCATTCTGGACTACATGATTGGGCGTGGTCACCCACATCAGCACCCACACAAAACCAACTGCATGCTACGCCTAAGACACGCCCCAAAACTTCAACATACAACCCCACCCTCAGCGGTACATGAACTGACCATCTGCATGGCCAAACCTTACATAGTTCATTGTGGTATACGCATACATTCAGCACTACGTACATGCTCTGAAGTCATCCATCTTGTTTTTGTCTCTCTTTTGTCCACACAAACCACTTCCGCTTAAGGCTGCATGGTCACAAAGTCTAAGCTGCGCCCGGCTGACCTCACTGGTGCCTTTGAGAACAGCTGCTTCAAATGCAACTGACACCACAGGTGCATCTCTGCGTCTCACCCGGCGTTAGCACGGTTAGCACGTTAGCGTGGAGCAGAGGATGCTGAGGAACTTTGGCCCAAGAACTTCTGGCAGAAATATAGGCATCGGTATGGCAGCCCAGCTGTGTGCTATTAGCTCCATCCCTGGCTTTCAGGAAATGAGCAATCATTTAGCACTGACAGGTACATGAAGAACCTCACCATCTCCCCTCTATAAACCCCAAAATAATGTATTACAGCAGGTTAGCGTTACCCTCGCGCCTCATTTCACATTCTTGCTAAGGTCAGTTTTATACTTTCACTTTGTTCCCTTTCATTTTATACTTTTGGAGACAAAGAAAAAAAATCACACACACACACAGTATAACAGGGGCCTGTAAGAGCAATGTACAGAACTGTGAAAAACACACACACACACACACACACACACATACAGTATAACAGGGGCCTGTAAGAGCAATGTACAGAACTGTGAAAAACACACACACACACACACACACACACACACATACAGTATAACAGGGGCCTGTAAGAGCAATGTACAGAACTGTGAAAAACACACACACACACACACACACACATACAGTATAACAGGGGCCTGTAAGAGCAATGTACAGAACTGTGAAAATCACACACACACACACACACACATACAGTATAACAGGGGCCTGTAAGAGCAATGTACAGAACTGTGAAAATCACACACACATACAGTATAACAGGGGCCTGTAAGAGCAATGTACAGAACTGTGAAAATCACACACACACACACACACACACACACATACAGTATAACAGGGGCCTGTAAGAGCAATGTACAGAACTGTGAAAATCACACACACACACACACACACACATACAGTATAACAGGGGCCTGTAAGAGCAATGTACAGAACTGTGAAAATCACACACACACACACACACACACACATACAGTATAACAGGGGCCTGTAAGAGCAATGTACAGAACTGTGAAAAACACACACACACACACACACACACACACACACACACATACAGTATAACAGGGGCCTGTAAGAGCAATGTACAGAACTGTGAAAATCACACATACACACACACACATACAGTATAACAGGGGCCTGTAAGAGCAATGTACAGAACTGTGAAGCTCTGTCTCCTCTGGCTGTTCAGCCAAAGGGGGCATCGGGGAGCTGGTGGCCCGTTGTGTGAACAACGCCTTAAAATGACCTCCACTCACGTCCAGCATCACCATCTGAGGAAAATGATTAGGATTAAGATTAGGGTAAAGATTAGGATTAAGATTAGGGTAAAGATTAGGGTACGGATTAGGGTAAGGATTAGGGTAAGGATTAGGGTAAAGATTAGGGTTAAGATTAGGGTATGGATTAGGGTTAAGATTAGGGTACGGATTAGGGTAAGGATTAGGGTTAAGATTAGGGTAAGGATTAGGGTAAAAATTTGGGTTAGGTAGCTTCATATATCGCTGTTCGATTGCTTCAGCATAGGGCCTGCTGTAGCCTATGTGCACCCAGAATAACTGCAGGGGTTTGATCCTGATTAGTCAGAGATATTCATACATAAACATGTAAACACGGAACCACTGAACATGCATGTGCATGAGGTCTCTACTCTGAACGGGAAGTTTAAGTACGATCTGAATTTGAATGTCAAACATGCAGTGTAATTATGTAATTATCACTTCAATGCAGGCAACAGTGGGTTGAACACAAGTTCAAGACCATAATCTTTCCATCTTCCCAAAACAAATGTGCCGTGTTGATTTGGTTACGACGTCTGACCAGAAGCCATGAATGAGCAGCTTCTGAGAAACATGCACAACTACTACATCAGTGTGTTCTCCTGTCAGCCTAAAGACCAATATTTATAGTTAAAATGTGTACAGTTTAAAGATGGAAAAAAACTGTGTGTGTGTGTGCGTGTGCATGTGCACGTGGGCGTATACGTGTGTGGTTGTAAATTTTTTGAATGTATGCTGAAATACGAGTTCTACATTTCACACAAATATATTTGCATAATAAATCAATTCTCCAGGGCAAGAGGAGTGCATGAATCCATCCATCCATCCATCTTCGCCCGCTTATCCGAAATCGGGTCGCGGAGGTAGCAGTTCCAGCAGGGGGCCCCAAACTTCCCTTTCCCTGGCCACATTAACCAACTCTGACTGGGGGATCCCAAGGCGTTCCCAGGCTAGCGTGGAGATATAATCCCTCCACCTAGTCCTCGGTCTACCCCGTGGTCTCCTCCCAGCAGGACGTGCCTGGAACACCTCCCTAGGGAGGCGACCAGGTGGCATCCTTACAAGGTGCCCGAACCACCTCAACTGGCTCCTTTCTATGCAAAGGAGCAGCGGCTCAACCCCGAGTCCCTCACGGATGACTGAGCTTCTCACCTTATCCCTAAGGGAGATGCCAGCCACCCTCCTGAGGAAACCCATTTCGGCCGCTTGTATCCGCGATCTTGTTCTTTCGGTCATGACCCACCCTTCATGACCATAGGTGAGAGTAGGAACGAAGATTGACCGGTAGATCGAGAGCTTTGCCTTCTGACTCAGCTCTCTTTTCGTCACAACGGTGCGGTAAAGCGAGCGCAATACCGCTCCCACTGCTCCGATTCTCCGGCCCATCTCACGCTCCATTGTCCCCTCACTCGCGAACAAGATCCCGAGATACTTGAACTCCTTCACTTGGGGTAAGGACTCATTCCCTACTCGGAGAAGGCAATCCATCGGTTTCCTGCTGAGAACCATGGCCTCAGATTTAGAGGTGCTGACCCTCATCCCTGCCGCTTCACACTCGGCTGCGAACCGATCCAGTGAGTGCTGAAGGTCACAGCTCGATGATGCCATCAGGACCACATCATCTGCAAAGAGCAGCGATGCAATCCTTAGCCCACCAAACTGCAACCCCTCCCCTCCATGACTACGCCTCGAGATCCTGTCCATGAATATCACAAACAGGATAGGTGACATGGCGCAGCCCTGGCGGAGGCCAACCCCCACTGGGAACGAGTCCGACTTACTGCCGAGAACCCGGACGCAGCTCTCACTTTGGGAGTACAGAGATTGGATGGCCCTGAGAAGTGACCCCCTCACCCCATACTCCCGCAGCACCTCCCACAATAGATCCCGGGGAACCCGGTCATAAGCCTTCTCCAAATCCACAAAACACATGTAGACTGGATAGGCATACTCCCAGGCCCCCTCCAGGATCCTTGCGAGAGTAAAAAGCTGGTCCATTGTTCCACGACCAGGACGGAATCCGCATTGTTCCTCTTCAATCTGAAGTTCGACTATCGGCCGGACCCTCCTTTCCAGCACCTTGGAGTAAACTTTCCCAGGGAGGCTGAGTAATGTGATGCCTCTGTAGTTGGCACACACCCTCTGGTCCCCCTTTTTGAACAGGGGAACCACCACCCCAGTCTGCCACTCCTTTGGCACTGTCCCCGACTTCCACGCAATGTTAAGAAGACGTGTCATCCATGACAGCCCCTCAACACCCAAAGCCTTCAGCATTTCTGGGCGGATCTCATCAATCCCCGGAGCTTTGCCACTGCGGAGATGTTTAACTACATCAGTGACTTCCTCCAGGGAAATTGATGTTGATCCCCCATCATCCTCCAGCTCTGCCTCTACCATAGAGGGTGGGTTAGTCGGGTTCAGGAGTTCACCAAAGTGCTCCTTCCACCGCCCGATTACCTCCTCAGTTGAGGTCAGCAGCGTCCCATCCTTACTGTACACAGCTTGGATGGTTCCCCGCTTTCCCCTCCTGAGGTGCCGGACGGTTCTCCAGAAGCGCTTTGGTGCCGACTTAAAGTCCTTCTCCATGGCTTCTCCGAACTCCTCCCACACCCGCTGCTTTGCCTCTGTCACGGCTGAGGCTGCCGTCCTCCGGGCCCGTCGGTACCTTGCAACTGCCTCCGGAGTCCCCGGGATAACACATCCCGGAAGGCCTCCTTCTTCAGTCGGACGGCTTCCCTGACCACCGGTGTCCACCAGGATGTTCGAGGGTTACCGCCCCTTGAGGCACCTAAGACCTTTAGACCGCAGCTCCCTGCCGCAGCTTCAGCAATGGAGGCTTTGAACATCGACCACTCTGGTTCAATGCCCCCAACCTCCACAGGGATGCCAGAAAAGCTCTGCCGGAGGTGAGAGTTGAAGGTTTCCCGAACAAGGGCCTCCTCCAGACGTTCCCAGTTTACCCGCACTACCCGTTTGGGCTTGCCAGGTCTGTCCAGAGGCTTCCTCGGCCAGCCGACCCAACTCACCACCAGATGGTGATCAGTTGACAGCTCCGCCCCTCTCTTCACCCGAGTGTCCAGTACATGTGGCCTCAGATCAGATGATACGATAACAAAATCGATCATCGACCTTCGGCCTAGGGTGCTCTGGTACCATGTACACTTATGGGCATCCTTATGCATGAACATGGTGTTTGTTATGGTTAATCCATGACTAGCACAGAAGTCCAATAACAAGCCACCACTCAGGTTTAGATCAGGGAGACCGTTCCTCCCAATCACGCCCCTCCAAGTATCCCCATCGTTACCCACATGTGCGTTGAAGTCCCCCAGCAGGACTACGGAGTCCCCTACAGGAGCCCCATGCAGGACTCCATTCAGGGTTTCCAAGAAGGCCGAATACTCCGAACTGCTGTTCGGTGCATATGCACAGACAACAGTCAGAGTTTTCCCCCCCGCCACCCTTAGTCGCAGGGAGGCGACCCTCTTATCCACCGGGGTGAACTCCAACGTAGCAGCACTCAGCCGGGGGCTTGTGAGTATCCCCACACCCGCCTGGCGCCTCACACCCTGAGCAACTCCGGAAAAGAATAGAGTCCAACCCCTATCCAGGAGTAAGGTTCCAGAGCCGAGGCTGTGCGTAGAGGTAAGCCCCACCAGATCTAACCGGTAGCGCTCCACCTCCCGCACAAGTTCCGGCTCCTTCCCCCCCAGAGAGGTGACATTCCACGTCCCCAAAGCCAGCCTCTGCCGCCCGGGTCTGGTCCGTCGAGACCCTCTACTTTCACTGCCACCTGTCTGGCAGCGCACCCGACCCCAGCGGTTCTTCCCGTAGATGGTGGGTCCGCGGGATGGAGAAGTGTTGTCCACATAGCTCTTTCGGGCTGTGCCCGGCCGGGCTCCGTGGTAAACCCAGCCACCAGGCGCTCGCTGACGGGCCCTCCCTCTGGGCCTGGCTCCAGATGGGGGCCCCGGGCTTCCTCCGGGCAGGGTCACCCCACTTCTGCCTTGTACTTCCATGGGGTCTTTTGAACCATTCTTAGTCTGGCCCCTCACCTGAGACCAATTTGCCATGGGAGTCCCTACC